>OU618547.1:19912018-20054518 GCA_914829495.1 Eilema sororculum
TACATTGGGACCTAAACATAAACTGGCGAAATGTGGGTGCTAGCACCTCTGCCTACCCCTTCGGGGAATAAAGGCGTGAGTTTATGTTATGTTATGTTATGCAGAATAAATGATTTTGAATTTTTTTTGAGCTTTAATGTAGGATAGTAAAACCTCCAGACTAACGGCCGTTCCTAATAACATACTTACAGTTAAAGATGATCGCAACGGTGAAATTTGACGTATCGGCTGTTTAAATTCAAAACATGGTAACTGATTTTTTTGCGAGAAAGCGCATCGCGGTATAATTTTATTTTCCGGAATTGGTGTTAAATAGGAATTACTATGTTTTAAATTTAAACAACCGAGCATTTTATCCGTAGATGCGATCTATCTTTAACTGTCAGTATGTTATTGTGAACGGCGGTTATTCGTTCCTGTAAAAACATAGATAGATAAATCTTTATTGTACACTAGTAATACAGTAAATGTATGGACAATGCATGCCATTATGTACAAATGGCGGCCTTATCGCTAAGAGCGATCTCTTACAGGCAACCATGACATCACCTACTATTTTTATACCACTTAGGTGCAGACAAGCACACTGCCCACATGATGGAAAGTAGTTACCGTTCCATGTTATTAACCTATTTTGATTTGTTCCAGCATTCGAGCGGGGAGGGTGGCGGGGGGCGGCTCGGGTTGACCGATGTGACCGCTGGAGCCGGCGACATGTGGATCAGCGCGGTGGAGAGCTCCCTACTCACCTGGGAGGAGGTAAGTCTACGTCATCGATATATGTCGCGTGGCGGTAGTGAACGCGACTGCTACGCAGGAGGCGCGGGTTCGATGCCCGCGTGCAAATATTTGTATGCATGAATATGGCTATTTGCATTGGTCTGGGTGTTTCTATGTATAATATGTACCTATGTATTTACAAAAAAAGTATCTAAGTATGTTTATCCGCATTCTATATTCCATAAAACAAGCTGGTTAAGCTATGCTTACCATGTGTCTAGATAGCGTTGTGGAGAATGTTGAAAAATATTTATTTATTTATCTAGTAATCGACCACCTTGTGAACAAACTTACCAAACAACAAGCTATTAAGAACTAACCCTCGATTCTACTAAAGCTAAACCATTGTGGTCCAACCGCAGTCACTGCAAAAAGTGACATTAAATTGTAGACTTTATTTCTATAGTCATAAGGTCCAAAATAAAATGAAATCAGCTTCATTGCACTTTTTTAATTACTCTGCAAGAGTCATTTAATTGTATTTTTTTTCTTTTTTAAAGAATATTAGAACCGAAGTTACTCATATTCTCTCTAACCCCTCCAACTAAGCTAAATTGCTTGTGCTAGGAGTGGGTTCACGTCGGTTGTGTAATGGCCAGGATCGAACCCGGGACCTCTCGATCGTAAGGCCGACTCCTTAACCACTAAGCTACCGACGCTTCCGCTATTGATCGAAGTCCAAGATATATGATTCAAACAAGCTGTAGCTCCCGGCTCCGTCCGCGTGTACTGCGTATCATTGTTCTTCTTCATCCTAGCGTTAATCCCAGTTGCATACGCAGCTTTTCAACTTGGTGTCTGGTGTCCGCTTTACCAGTCTAACTCTGCGGATTTCGCTAAACTTTGATATTTTCTGTGTAGCTACCGCCATATGACCTCCACAACTCAAAGGCGATATCGAAACATTGCAGTTTGATCAGTTGTTAGACTTTTTAGGGTTCGAACTACCCGGAACGACTGCCATAGATGTTCGTATGACAGCCGGGACCGATGACTTAACGTGTTCTCCGAGACAACCAGATCAATACAAATATTGGCATTGAGCGGGGATCAAACCCGCGCCTCTTGCGTAGCGGCCGCGTTCACTACCGCTCCGCCACAGAGGCTGTCTAGTACCCATATGCTATTCTCACATAATCAAATAATAAGAGCAAGCAAACTAATAATGGAGACCGAATAAATAGGTTTAAGACTGACCTCACCCCTAGCAGGTTCCCCTGGGGGGGACGCAAGGATTTTTTAGTACTAGCGTCTCCACTCAGTGAGGGGAGATAATAAAACTCCTTTTTATTGTTTTCCTTTCGGCCTGAAGTCTCCCCTATCTGGTTCCCCAGGGAGACGTTAGGATTCTCAAGTACCAGTGTCTCCCTCTAGACTAAGGGGAGACATTAAAACCTGATTTTTATTAATTTTTGCCATCTCTTGAGCTCCCTCCCTTGCTTGCAAGTTATGGATCAATGTAGGAGAGAGGTCTGTCTGAAAGGGTTTTATGTAGCTACAGTAAAAAGTTAGGTAATTTTAAAATTATTTAATTATAGTTAATACAATACATACTATATACCTAATGATGTTATTTAAGTCACGCTGTTTTAGAAATAATTGTATTTCTTGAAAACATGTTTTTTTTTTAATCAGCGTAACATTTCCAAGAAATGGCCAACGCTTATTTCTTTATGGACTAGCTGAAGTTGTGCGTTTAAAATTAATGCGTCTCTTTCAGATTGAACTCTACTTCTCTTACTATTATGTACACCATGTTCAAAATTTATTATGGTCATTTTATTTTCTTTCATGTCTTTTTTAGAACAGTTAACAATTTTGTGAGGGTGGTATAATTTTTATTTAATTGCCTATTTAATTTGGCATGCCAACCCTCGGCATAATTATTTGTGCGATGACGTTGATCGTAAATGCACCATTCTGTTATGCATTCTTTACTTTTTAACCAATTTCTTTCCATATAAATTATAAATGGTAGCAGTTTGGCGCTGGGCATCCGCCCTGACGTAAACCCTCTTGCAGACCTTTGTGGCTCTGTTGTACGCCGCCTTGAAGTGACCCACGTTGGGATCGCGCGTGGCGCGCGCCCGCACCCAGGCGCGGTACGCAGACTGTTTATGCTCAACATCTCCGCCCGCGCCCGAACCACGGACGCGCTCCGCGGGCTCCGGTGACATCGGTGTATGGGATATAGTATTCCATACCTAGACCGATGTCACCGGTGACAGCAGTAGCGCTCTCAGATGGGTTCTTACCCTCAAAGCAGCGTTCAACCCACGGGATGGACGCATAATAGTCGCGCAATCCATCCCAGTCCGCTGACGAGTAGTGCCGAAGAGCGCTACAATGGGCACGGTGGAGCGGACCAGACAGTTACGATATATGAAAGGTAATACGGGGGTCCACTATCCCTTTAAACAATTTGTTTATATGTCAAGTTACATCCCATAATGTCTCCTACTATCAAAGGAGAGCCGCTAGTACTAAGAAGTTTCAACGTCGCCCTAATGGTGGCCTCCCCTTAGTCTAGGGTGACGCTGGTACTTGAGAATCCTAACGTCTCCCTGGGGAACCAGATAGGGGAGACTTCAGGCCGAAAGGAAAACAATAAAAAGGAGTTTTATTATCTCCCCTCACTAAGTGGAGACGCTAGTACTAAAAAATCCTTGCGTCCCCCCCAGGGGAACCTGCTAGGGGAGAGGTCAGTCCTAAACCAATAAATAGGGAAAAATTAAACTTCTCGGGCGGAACTCGCACCCGCGATCTTTCCCTTATAAGGGGAATGCTCTTCCAAATGAGCTATTGAGCCACACCTGAATCACTTCAAATTTTCCTTCTCTTCATATCCCTCTTTTAAGCGCGACGGTGGAGCCATCTACCTACCTATTTTCTTAAGAACTGTTGAAACTAATGAATGATTTTTCAACCATTTTTAAACATTGATTTTTGATGACTCCGCCCAAAAACTTGAATTAAATGTTTATAGCATTTATTATGCTAACTTTAAATTCGAAATATATCGGGAAAAATGAAGCGCTCTAGTGGGACTTGAACCCACGACCTTTGCCTTACAGGGCTTTCCCTTATAGTTAGCATAATAAGGAACTCCTCCAGGAGTGCGAACCCACGGCTTTAAATCCAAGATATGGATGTAATCGGGGTTAGCGCTCGGATGATGAAGGAAATGGTGTTAGATATGGTTCTTCTTCATGGATGATTCCTTTTTCCAAATTTCTGTTTAATGTTCCCATTTTTGCCTTTATCTTTTCTTCATCCTTTTTTCTATACATATCTGCTTTTATTTGAATGAATTTCGTAAGAAAGTTGGAAGATTCCACCGTCGTCAACCTTAAAGACGGATATAAAGAGATGGCCCAATAGCTCAGTTAGAAGAGCATTCCTCCTGTAAGGGAAAGGTCGTGGGTTCAAGTCCCACTTGAGCATTTCATTTTTCCCGATGTATTCGAATATTTGTTGTCTCATATTTTATCTTCCGCTTTCCCAATATTCATAGTCTTATTTCTTTTCTATATCATTCTGCAGATAATATCGCGTAATCATCAGACTTCGTTGCTACTTAAAAAGTAGCAGTAAATGTTGTAATCAGGGTAAAGACCAACAGACAAGTGGTCTAGTTATTTTGTATTTACCCTGGTTATCAAACATAGAGTTATTAAACGATATGTTAATGACTTTAGATAAGATTTCAGACACAATAAAAACAAATACACCCACAATTTTTGATAACACGTGAGAACACTTATGAACTAGTGCTGTCCCTGTTTACCTGACACTGATATTTATAAGTGTGAAAGAGAAAAAAAGGTAGATAGCTACTCTAAGTGCTATGACATTTTTTTTGTGTGTCATCGTAATTCAAGATGAGCCATCGGAACAGTATTGTATGACTATATAGTACTAGCTTTTGCCCGCGGCTCCGCTCGCGTGGATGTCGGTTATCGCGACCAAACATAGCCTATGTCCTTTCTCATGGTCTAATCTACCCCTATACCAAACTTCATGAAAATTGGTTCAGTGGTTTAGGCGTGAAAGCGTTACATACAGACAGACAGACAGAGGGACAGAGTTACTTTCGCATTTATAATAATAAGTATGGATGCTCATACAATTATGTCCTTATACCCAGGATCTCAAGGATAAGACTGACTTGAACGAACACCGGTTTAAGTGGGTTCGATACAGACATATCCCTATCACTGCTAGTCCTGATGAGGTGGTACCCTATGGTGCTCTTTCACATGTATCAAAATAAATAGTCTTTGTTTTTATCGTGCGCAAAATCCCCACTGCTACCACCCCCCCGGATCCGGTGAAGGTGGTTATGTCGGACTCGAGTTCGACTAAAACGCACACCGTCTTTGGGTCTTTGGTTGCCGGAGGTGAGAATGTAGGAAACATATCTCTCGCACCCCGGCAGACTCAGGACCATCTCTTTCGATATAGCTCCATTCGGGTTGTGGGGCCCATAGTGTCCCCATCTAGCCCCGGGTATGGGGAAGCGCAATTTGCGCCGCCGCCGCGGTCTTCTTCTGCTAGGGTGACAGGCGGTTCCACCGATCACCCCCAGGCCCGCGCTCATAGAGGACGGAGGTCATTCTAAACCCGATTCGCCTTCACTTTAAAATAAATGTAGTCTGGAACCTGCGCTTATAATAGATCTCGGTTGAAGACACTAGTAGTGTTTGCTTATCCCTAAGGTGAAAAGCCTCTGTAGACAAGTGGCAATTCGTTGGTCAGCGTATGATAGAATGATAAAATAAATGATTTGACGTTTATGACAGACGTCAACGCAACAGACGTCAAATCCATTTTTTTGTCATTCTATTCTACAAAACGCTGGCCAACGCTATTGCATACTGCTACTTGTCTACAGGGTAAGCTGTGTGTGTGTGTTTTTTAATAAAAGGACACGTCATTTTGACTTCACCTCGCCTGATGGTAAGCTAAAGGCAATATCTTGGAAAGAAAGAAAGAAAGAAATTGTTTTTATTGCGGACTAATCGCACACACCACAAAATCCAAATAAAAAAAAACCATATATAGATAACAAAACAAATCTGTATATAATACCCGGTATATGACAGAAAAATGGCTAGGTAGGTATGTACCCACTGCTTTTTTAAGGAAATAACAAAAAAGAAAAAAAATACAATACCAGTGCATGTGGCCATCGTAAACATGTACGATGTTTTGCTTTTACTTTTGAACCCAAACTAGTACACAAAATACGCGGCTACCGTACTAAATGATTTGTTTGATACGCAAGGTCGTTTCCCATTATGACCCCTCATGAATAAATAGTACTTAGAGATGCTAACACGATGAGGGGGAAACGGAACAAATGTATTCGTGGTGTTAATATAATATCAAATATCTTGTCACATAAGATAGTGACTCCATATTTCGCAACTCCCTCTCCCTTCGAATACATAGGGAAAAATGAATCTTCTCGGGCGGGACTCGAACCCGCGATCTTTCCGTTACAGGGGGAATACCTTGGCCAACTAGGCTACCGAAACCCGCCCGAGAAGATTCATTTTTACCTATGTATTCCATTTGTATAGTTAGCATACTTAATTCATTCAAATTCCTTCTTTGAATGAAATGTTTTATAGTATTTATTATGCTAACTTTTTAAGTTAGCATAATTCCCCTTGTAAGGGAAAGGTCGTGGGTTCAAGTCCCACTTGAACGCCTCTTTTTCCCGATGTTTTTCAAATTCCTTCTCTCAGTTCAGTACTTTAGATATTATATTCCGTGTGTCATTCATGAAGTCGACACTGTTTTCACGATAAACGTAAAATAAGTATTTGTACAGGATTTATTTTGAGTTAAAGTAAATTAACCCACCTAAATGTTTTATTGCGACATATGGTTATAACCATGCTATGTTGGTAGATAGTTCGTCGTTCCAAGTACATACTACATACTACGTCCATACTAATATTATAAATGCGAAAGTAACCGTCTGTCTGCCACGCTTTCATACATAAACCACTAAATCGATCTTGATGAAATTTAGTTCAGATATGGACGAGAGAAATTCAAAAAAATCAAAAGTCGTTTATTCTGCATAGACCATTAACTCGGAATCTTACAAATCGTCAACATAAAGTAAATATTAAATACTAGCTTTTGCCCGCGGCTCCGCCCGCGTGGATGTTGGTTATCGCGACCAAACATAACCTATGTCCTTCCTCAAGGTCTAATCTACCCCTATACCAAATTTCATCAGAATCGGTTCAGTGGTTTAGGCGTAAAAGCGTAACATACAGACAGACAGAGTTACTTTCGCATTTATAATATTAGTATGTAAGTATGGACTAGTTTAGCAAATGGACCACCACCGGTTCGAAACGCGGCCCAGACCTAAGAAGACTCCGGCAAGAAACTCAGCGGGCTTTTTTTTTGGGTCTATTTACAAACAAAAGGCTACCATTTTATCACCAAAATAGGGGTTTGAAAGGGTTCAAACAGGGGATGAAAATGTATAGGATGATAATTTTTTAAAGATAACCTTATGAAATTTCTTACACTAATAGATTAGAACTTGGGAAAGGCCATAGACTATGTTTGGTGGCACTGGTGATGACCCAGACCTTCCCCAGAGCTGCGGGCAATAGTTTATAAGCTATAAAAGTTACTTTATATATAACTAAACGAACCTAATCAAATTGCTAAGACAGTTTCGAATAAAGACGTATTTCCTTTACAATCAAAATGTCGCTTAAGTCATTTAAACTCCAAGCAGGAACTTCAATTCCTAACTACGTAGCCCCGAGATGCTATCAACTCAAGAGCTATTCAACCTACCTAGACATAAGGCATATAACGCCTATTTGCATACGGCGACCGAGTTACCCTGTCATCATAACTATATGATCTGAAGCTTAACGAGGTTCCTTTGCCTAATGGATCTCATCTTAATTGTTTACATACAGATGATGATGCGATAGAGTGATTGTTGTTTTGTTTTTAGATCTTGACTATTCCATTGAATATTTGCAAAGACAACTAAACTATAAATCCTAGTAAATCTTGGAATTTTCCCAGTGTTTCCTTCCTTCTTCCTGCAGTCCCGGATTTTTTAAACCGGGCTTGAAATAGCATCTGATGAGATTGTCAAGCTGAAAGGCAACCATTGTAAAATTGTTCTGAAATGGCTTGCTATCAGGCGAGGCCTCGTGGAGGGAACACTTATGATTGCAACGAGACACGTAGGTTATTTTTTGTGACGCGATAGCGATCATCTACTGTCAGTTGTGATCCTCCCTCTTTTTAACCTGATTTTAATTTAAAAAAATCTATATCCTACATAAGCACAAGACTAATTTATCTATCCCTTTTAATATACCTTCTTAGTTTTTCATATCGCAAATATCATTAAATCACAATGCAATATAGCGTCTACCTTTAGGGATATACCGTCGTCGTGAGCCCCATTGATGTATAAATGCAGGCATAGTGGAGAAGGTCAAAGAACTTATTAAATCGTTTGAATTGCGTGTTTTATGGACTTTTTGCCTGATTCCTCGTCATACTTCATTGACGAGAACCGGCTGCCTCGTGAATAGTAATAGTTACATTTATTTTTTCTCCAATAAACTTTTCGGCCACGTGTAAATAGTATTCGTTTCGGCAACACGTGAATTCGATGTCAGTAAGAAATTATTACATTGTGTAACATTGTTGATGAAACAAAAAATATCGATTGGATTTGCTTTTGCTTAGCATTGAATGGCAGTGGCTGTTGTATGTTGGTATGATTAAAATTGTTGCTAAGGAAAATTCAGTTGAGTTAACGCCAACCTTAGATGTCATTCTCTTGAATGAATTTTTACAGCATTAAGTATGCTTACTATACAAATTGAATACATAGGGAAAAAGAAGAATCATCTCGGGCGGGACTCGAACCCGCAGTCTTTCCCTTACATGGGGAATGCCTTGACCAATTCGGCTACCCTCTTTCTGTCTCTTGTTTGCGTGTCTATTTTGTATAACATACTAACTGACCCGCCCCGGATTTGCCCGGAATTTTTCTCTGCGTAATGCTAAGAACTCATGGAGCGATTTTTAGTTGCGGGTGATTCTTCGATTTTCTCGCGGCGGGCGGATCGTGGCGCAGAATTTTGGAAATCGCCCGAAATCGCGGCGGACGTGGTTAAAAACCGCTCCGTGAGTTCTTAGCCTAAGAAACATTCTCGTACTGCAAGAATTATTCTAAAAAAAAGTGTTAGCGGAATCAGTTTAGCCCTTTTCGAGATTTGCGCTTAGTAACACAGTCAGCTATTCATTTTTATATTATACGTTTTTCCGTCTATGTAATTTGTCGGTTTGTCGTCTGCGTCTCTGTCAGATTATCGTGGTTAATTTTTGCAAAATCTTCTATAGTCGAATTTTTAATTAGACGGAGTCCTGGGTTGTCAGTTTTTGATAAAATAAAAATAATGTGGTGATAAAGTGAATCATTATGACAATCCTAATATAATAAGTCTTTGATTCTTCTTGGATCCGTCAAGAAGGTCATGACAATTTGAACGCCACCCTCGTTGCTGCGCTATGAGTGAACGAATGCGGATATACTTATTATACATAGAAACACCCAGAGTACTGCAAATACCTATATGCATACAAATATTTGCATTGAGCGGTGATCGAACCCGCGCCTCTTGCGTAGCAGTCGCGTTCACTACCGTCACGCCACAGAGGCTGTCATGCATCACTATTACATTGGATATGGTAACATTATTTCAGAAAGTGACATTATCTGCTGTCAATTTATTTCATTTAATTCAAAAATTCACTGTAGACTGTCTTATGACTTCTGATGTGCGATCTCTTCTTCCTTTATCCCCCGATGACCTTTCTATCCAAATCCACTCATTCCCATGCAACAGATTAGGCACACCGACTGACAATTGTAACTGTGACGAACTAGAATCAACACAACATATACGATACCTAGGAATAATTATAGATAAAAACCTTAATTGGAAACCCCACATATCTTTTTTAACGAAAAGAGTAAGAAAACTTATACCCGCCTTTAGGAACCTTAGGGACGTGGCTGAAACTGACCTTCTATTGAATGTGTATACCGCACTTTGCCAATCGCTCTTAACATACTGCCTGCCAGCGTGGGGAGGAGCAGCAAAAACTCACATGCTTGAGTTAGAGAGGGCCCAACGTGCAACCATAAAAATAATATTAAGAAAGCCGCGTCTACACCCTACAGAATCATTATTCAAAGATGGAAAATTATTAACAGTCCGGCAACTGTATATAAGAGACGTAGTCCTGAAATTCCATTCCACAATACTTCCACCACCTCTTGGCAATAGGCGTAGAAGACCAGACATCCCTAATAAAACTACACGATCAACATTTGCACATCGCCAATATCCCTTTCTTAGTCACTTCTTATACAAAAAAATCAGTAAATCGGAAGACATAATAACAAAAAGTAGGTACTCCATAAAAATAATATTATTCTCTGTACTTACCAAATGAAACTACTCAACAACAGAAAATTACATCATACCCATTCTGTAATTTAGGTAGGTGACACCTACTAACGTAGTTACACACACTCGAGCACATTCACCACATAGACACACACACGCACACACACACACACACACACACACACACACACACACACACACACACACACACACACACACACACACACACACACACACACACGCGCACGCACGCACGCACGCGCAGACGCAGACGCAGACACACACACACACACACACACACACACAAACATACAAAATTAATGTAATATATAAATAAGTTGGCTATTGTTTATTGTCAAAACAACCACGAAGGTTTTGCGAGCCTGATTGCCACAGCACAGATCTGCAAAGATCTAGTTTGGTAGTCAGTGTTTATGTAACTAGATTTAAGTACTTTTGATCAATAAATGATTATTATTATTATTATTATTTCATCTTTATTATTTATTCTCTATGTCGAGAATCGTAAGTGAAAACAGCTCAAAAGAGTTAATTAGTGAATATGAAATTTCTTCACAAATTAACGCGCCTTTATAAAACCATCATAATATAGTTATCAACTTATGAATGAAGACGATGAATCATAATACCATCTGACATCCATTAAAAAAACACCCTGTGTTTATAAAACATCTGTGCAGATACAATGGCAGACGCTCAACGAGTTCGGTTATTGTTATCGAAAGTTCCGGTTCCTCCTTCACTGATGAAAACTTCCACAGACATTACACCGTTGACATCTGACACTTTGTGGACAATCATTCACTCTTGTGAATGAATGATTGCTATAAGAGGTGTTTACAAATATAGATGGTTGCTGAATGAAATGCAAAATAGATTTTCTTATACATCGTTAGTTGAAAATACTTTCGGAAAAAGATATCGATGAACACATATCGAGGACATTTGTACTTTTTCTACAGTTATTTTATTGAATTATTTTTGAGAATTAGAACATCCGAAACCTTTGATAAATGTGAGAAAGCCGTAACGCGATACCGGTCAGGTTCAATAAAATAAATACTTTGGAAAAAGTAAAAATGTTCTCAATTTGTGTAACAATAAATTCCAACAAGTGCCATCAATTAACAGTTATACTGCAAAGTTAAATAGTATATCGATTAACATTTTGTCGGTATTGAATTAAAACCACTTTTTAATTCTATTTAAACTATTATTGTAAAGAGGTTTGTGAGTTTTACGTTACATAATGAGTTAAGCTCGCCTTTGTACATGTTCTCTAAATTGTTTTTTGTGTTATACCTCTATATTATATGTGTGCAATAAAGAATTAAGAATTGCAAGGGGTAATCACTATATCGATTCAACCTTTTGTAAAATATTTTACCACAAGGAAACCATATCATCGGGAAGGGTCAGCAACAGAAATGAGCTCATGGGGTACTTCCACTTTGCCCCACCAAGCGTCCCCACTGGTGGGGAATCGGTTAAAAGAAAATTAATAATAATATTTATTTTATTTAAAACACCTCTCCCATTCACAGTTACCAACCTTAGTGGGTACGATTGCACCAGAAATTTTAAGTGGGTATAAATTTCCCCACCAGTGGGAAAACTTGACACACATTCCACTTTGCCCTACCAGTGGAGACGCTTGGTGGGGCAAAGTGGAAGTACCCATCCAAACAGTCAACAAGTACGCTCTCCTGAGAAGTAGCATGATAACCTATAATCTTCATAGACGAAATGACTATTCCATACAAAAATATTTTTCAAATCGAAGCATTAGTTCTTGAGATTCTGCAGATTAGCAACCAAACAAACACATTCTTCAGATTTATAATATTAGTGTAAAAAGAAGTACAGAGTGTTTCGTGTGCTGCAGTTTTTCAAATAAACGCGATTCTTTTTCTCTTTCTTTCTAATAATTCTTTCTCTTCACACCAGGTGGCGGAACGTCTGAACGTGGACGTTCGTCGCGGCATCTCCTGGCGCGAGGCAAACGACCGCTTGAACTTCGTGGGGGCGAACGAGTTCCAGGTGAAGGAGCAGGAACCGTTATGGAAGAAGTACATCGAGCAGTTCCAGAATCCACTCATCCTGTTGCTACTTGGTGAGTGACGTCATCGATATTTTTAACCGACTTCAAAAAGGAGGCGGTTCTCAATTCGTCTATGTATAATATTTTTTTTTTATGTATACACCGATATTTCCATCAATTATAGACGGATTTCAAGATTTTTTTTTGTTAGATAGAGTTCACTTCTGAGGTGGTCCCATTTTTACCAGGTCAGGATCTGATGATGGGATCCAGGAGAAATCGAGGGAAACCACCGAAAATTGTATGCTCGTGTGGTGCTTTTGTTACGTAATCATATCTTCAACTCCTTAACGGCTAGGAGTTAGGAGACAGTACTGCCATTGGTCGATGGAAACTAGTAGTATGTAGGGCTAACGTGTTGCTTGTGAGGTATGCTTCTTTTCCTATTTGGTTTTGAAGTCGGTTTTTTTTTTAAATTATAGACATGCTGCTGAGCAACAATATTTATGTACAGCATCAGAGCGATCTTGAGGAACAAAGTACCTCATCAAAATTATCAGTGTCTTGGCTTTCTCCCTTCCCTGTTGACTGATTGGTCTGATATTTGGAACACGCCTTTAGTTCAAACATCTCGTACAATTTAAATCAATAAACCAGTATGATTTGCTCTTAATAAACTTGGCTCCGGCGGGGGACGTATCAGAGGGGATTCCCGCGTAAAAAAGAAAAAAAAAAAGCATTAAGTTCATTTTGACACTAGTCTCAAGTCTGACGCTGACAGTACAGGAGGCGTAATAGTAGATTGTATAACAAGGTAGCAAAGTAGTATTTTTACGGCGAGGGCGCTACTTTGAATCAAGAGCAAAGCGAAGGATAGAATCCCGAGCATAGCGAGGGATTCTAACGTAGAATCCTGAGCGCAGCGAGGGATTCAAAGTACACCGCCCGAGGGAAAAATAATTATTGCTCCCGAGTTCTACTTTTCATCACCACCGTTCTATGAGAAAATATTTCTCCCTAGATTTCGTGGGTAACAAGTTTTGTACGGCGTTGCTTCTATAATAATTGTTCCAGGAGTTAATGCATTGTCACGTCCATAACTCGACGTTAAACTCATATTATTTTGCAAAATACAACTTATATAGGTATGTACTAATTACAAGAACAGAGAGGTAATTGGCGCTCTTTGTTTTTTTTTAGTTAGCACAGATTCTAGAATCCTTCGCTTTGCTCTTGATTCAAAGTAGCGCCCTCGCCGTAAAAATACTACTTTGCTCCCTTGTTATGCAGACAAGACACATAACTTCGAAAAGCATCGAAAAGTCATTGGTGTGTGCCACGGTAAACCTGGGATCGAACCCGAGACCTCGTCTCAGCAGTCCATTACGCATACCACTAGGTTATAATGACTGGCAAATATCTTCAGTACTTTTGCTGGGTTACTACGTATTGTGCAAAAAAATTATATTATGTGTAGGTATCCCTCTATCGTCTGTCTGTTTACCTGTTCAAATAACCGTTTTTAAAGTCCCGTAAACACAGATACAACTATATCGTGCGATTATTAACCAACATTACTCCTAAATGTATAAGGCGATTGGCACACTGCGACGCGCGACGCGGCGTCGAGCGTTGTTGCGTCGACGCGGCGTCGCGCTCGTCGCCTCTACGGAGCTCATTTTGTATAGAACAACGCGGGGTCCCACACACTGACAACGCAATCACGCGCGTTGCCGCAGAATACGCGCGTACAAGCAGAAAATGCGAGGTATGGCACACTGAAATCTGCCATCACGCGCGTGTTTTTCGAGGGATTTTTAGTCCGAGAGCTGTTAGAAATTTCTGTGTAGGTATTTGAGACGAATTTTAAATTAATATTATTGCAATGCAACATGACTATTAACGGCAAATTTAGAGCGCTTTTATATCAACTGACGTCCGATATCCAATATCCGACATCCGAGATCGGAGGAAGTCAAATATCGATGCCCAATATCGGGTATTGGAGCCGACACCACTGTTTTGGCTCGTTATCGGAACACGCAGAGACTGCAAGCGACTTTCAACCTAAATGGCATTTTCTTAGTTACGTCTCTTTTCGCGTTAATGGATGACGCTGATCACGAATATAAGAAAAAAAAATAGTTACTATGTCATGTCAATAAGTCGAAAATAGCTTGCACTTCTAATCATTTTCTTTTCATCTCTAGCGTTCTCAATATAGTCTGGGGTATCGAGCTAATGGTCGGATGGCTTTACTTTACTTTTCTCAAAATTTTAGATTACTTCACACACCTACCTACCAAAAAAAATCTAATATCTCTCGGACTATAGGTACTAGCTCTCTCGCGTCCACGCGCGTCGACGAACGATGCCGCGTCGAGCGTTGCAGTGTGCCAATCGCCTAATCTATAGGTAGATGAACAAAATTTTAAATACCTAGATGACATTTTTTTTAAATAGGCGATTGCCACACTGCGACGCGCGACGCGGCGTCGAGCGTTGTTGCGTCGACGCGGCGTCGCGCTCGTCGCCTCTACGGAGCTCATTTTGTATAGAAAAACGCGGGGTCCCACACACTGATAACGCAATCACGCGCGTTGCCGCAGAATACGCGCGTACAAGCAGAAAACGCGAGGTATCGCACACTGAAATCTGCCAACACGCGCGTGTTTTTCGAGGGATTTTTAGTCCGAGAGCTGTTAGAAATTTCTGTGTAGGTATTTGAGACGAATTTTAAATTAATATTATTGCGATGCAATATGACTATTTAACGGCAAATTTAGAGCGCTTTCACATCAACTGACGTCCGATATCCAATATCCGACATCCGAGATCGGAGGAAGTCAAATATCGATGCACAATATCGGGTATTGGAGCCGACACCACTGCTTTGGCTCGTTATCGGAACACGCAGAGACTGCAAGCGACTTTCAACCTAAATGGCATTTTCTTAGTTACGTCTCTTTTCGCGTTAATAGATGACGCTGATCACGAATATAAGAAAAAAAAATTGTTACTATGTCATGTTAATAGGTTGAAAATAGCTTGCACTTCTAATCATTTTCTTTTCATCTCTAGCGTTCTTAATATAGTCTGGGGTATCGAGCTAATGGTCGGATGGCTTTACTTCACTTTTCTCAAAATTTTAGATTACTTCACACACCTATCTACCAAAAAAAATCTAATATCTCTCGGACTATACTAGCTCTCCCGCGTCCACGCGCGTCGACGAACAACGCCGCGTCGAGCGTTGCAGTGTGCCAATCGCCTAAAGGCTGTCAAGCAGCAATCAATCAATCAATACAGATATGTAGGCAAACCATTCTCACCAGCAAAAAATGCGAAACAAAAAGCTAGCCATTAAAGCAATGAACCTTAATCGACAAATGGACATCAATAAAACATCAACTAACTAAGCTAAATTATTGTCAATCAACATCAATAAATTATTTGATTTCCCATCGTCTGACACTCCATTAATATGTTATAACCTCTTACGATTCCACTTTATGTGCGGCTACTAAGAAACTTTGTAAGGAAAACCCAATTACACTTAATCCGACATGGGATTATTGTAAGCTAACATACATAAGCGGCCCAAACAGTGGCTTAATATAACCACACGTTCAGCAGGATAATCTGACACACAGGCACTTGTGTAATATACTATCGAAGAGATATATAGGATCTGTCTTATTTTATACTGCCACTAGCTTTTGCCCGCGACTCCGCCCGCGTGGATGTCGCTTATCGCGACCAAACATAGCCTATGTCCTTTCTTATGGTCTAATCTACCCCTATACCAAATTTGATCAAAATCAGTTCAGTGGTTTAAGCGTGAAAGCGTAATATACAGACAGACAACAACACTACACAACACTAAACAACAACTCTTCAAAGAATTATTAACAAAACAACCTTACCTAGTTCACATAACAAACAAATTCGCTTGACGTTTTCGATCAAGGCACTTAAGCTTTTATGACTGGCTCCGCTCTCAATTCAGACCTGGCTTTTAGCCTGACGTAAATTTATACCGAGCACCTGTGACTTACTTTAATATTGAGCCTGAAAATTGTTACACCTGCTGCCGTTGAGTTAGGGTTATCACCTGGAGATATAATTACAGAAAAGTTCTTTTGGTATTGGGATAACAAATGGCTTCCGATCTCAGCTGTTTCTTGATTTCAAACGTCAGATCAGATGTTGTTTGATTTCTATGGTCCTTTTTGTTTTTCAAAATATCTAGTGAGTTGAACACCTATAATCCTATATAACTACTAATATTATAAATATGAAAGTAACCCTGTCTGTCTGTCTGTATGTATGTATGTATGTATGTTACGATTTCACGCCTAAACCACTGAACGGATTTTGATGAAATTAGTTATAGGGGTAGATTAGACCGTGAGAAAGGACATAGGCTATATATTTGGTCGCGATACTCTTGACGTCAATAAGAAACAATTTTATTGTTCTATATTGAAAATTAAATGACTATGACTATGACTATGATAACCGAGAAACACGCGGGCGGAGCCGTGGGCAAAAGCTAGTCCTATATTAATACAATTTTCGGTTTTCTCGTATACCTAATGTGCGAGTAGATTGTTTTCCGTTTTTCTTACATAAGCCGTTTCTGAGACAGTCCCAATTTTTTTTCTATTTCCCAAGCTTATTAAGAAAAGCGTAGCTCACCAAAGTAATACTTATTATAAATTCTTATTCATATATGACAGGCAGTGATTGAATCCTGTTACTTTAAAATCAATTTGATATTTGTGATTCTTCTTCTTCTTCATCTTAGCGTTAATCCCAGTCGCATGCGAAGCTTTCAGCTCGGAGTCTGGGGTCCGCATTACCAGTCTAACCGCGGATTTGGCTAAACTTCGATATTTTCTGTGAAGCGATTGCCATCTGACCTCCACAACCCAAAGGCGATATCGAAGCATTGCAGCTAGACCAGTTGTTGCACTTTTGAGGGCTCCAACTACCCGTAACGACTGCCATAGATGTTCGTATGGCGACCGGGACCGACGGCTTAACGTGCTCTCCGAGGCACGACCAGACCAATGCAAATACCCATATTCATGCATACAAATATTTGCACTGAGCGGGGATCGAACCCGCGCCTCTTGCGTAGCGGCCGCGTTCACTACCGCTACGCCACGGAGGTGATTATATTAGCTTTTATATTATTAGAGCCATAAGTTGGACGCTTGACGTTTCCTAAGACGCCCATTCTATAAAACATTTGCCTCCAAGACGGCTGTGATGTTAAGACAGCTTATAAGACATCTTATATGGGATAAGAGCTACTGTTGGAACTACATATTGGAAAGTCAAGTGATACTCCTCGCTGTTTCCACTACGTTGCTATTAGTTCCTGCAGTAAACAGGATATTTGATTTACGTAACTTCTTTTCTAACTCTCATTATACTTATTTAGAATTTCCAAATGAATATCTGTAGTTTCTATGTTACATGAATAAATTAGTAACTGGATATAATTCTAAGCAACGGGAATTCCAGCTAAATCCCTGTATAACTTGTTTAAAGACCTCGGATTGCAAAGAGCTTCAGTAAGCTCCTTACTCAAACGAATATCTAAAACGGTGTTGATAGGATCATACCAAATTTGGATAGATAGAGGGGGGAAACCGACTGACGGTGGAGGTGAGCGCTGATGCATCACAAGGTGGCCACCCTAAACGCACACCTGGGTCGCAAGTCCCAGGCGCTGTCACAGTGTTCCTCTCTGTGCCACGCCATGGACCCGGCGGCTGCCTGGTGAATCCATGGAATGCTTAGAACCGGATGTCAGAGAATACCATAACGCTGCTTAAGGTTGGATGTCACCCCTCTGAGGTCTGCGCAGCTCAAGCCAACCTTAACTGCAAGCCTTAATCTACTTATTGATGAATGACGCAGGATTTGCTCAGGTCCAGTTGACAGTCACGCCTGTTAACCATTCATGAAAATGAGAAATAGGAGAGCAGCTCCCGTGCTCGAAAGTATAACCTTAAGTCAACTGGGATTTTCTTTTAGATGATGAATATAATAGTGCTTCTCAACGTCAAGTGCTTGTCATTCATGGGAGTAGGAACCACCAAAGTCTCACTTCATCTTAAATAGAACTAGCTGACTCGGCGAACTTCTTACCAATTTTCTTCTGCCCGCGTGGCGTCCGATCCCGTTCCCGCTGCACCATCTACTATATTAAGGACCGAGTCCGCGGAGCGCACGACTCAAAATCTGTCAAAATACAGACACAGCCGTGCACGCACACATCACCGAGATGCACAGTGGGCTGCAAGACGCTCTTTACCAGTCAAAATAATGGTGAAAATTGTCTTACCAATGATGAAAAAACTATTTTAAGCCTTGTGGTTAGAGTGCATTTTTGAGTAATATGATTTATTGTGACGTATTACGTCTGTCAATTACATTTCGTATCTCTTTTCTTCTTATACATTCATCCCTGTCATATTATGTTACGTGACGTCATTGGCATGTCTTTTGTTTCAGTGTCATACAAAGCATGTTAAACTCTAAACAGAGATTATGAGATTTCGAACAAAATAAGGCTGGGGACATACCTACACCTAATTGTTGATATCTGAGGATACTGAAAATACTCTTAAAATTAAAATGCCCACCGCGTAGACGGACCATACTTGCCAGTTACGTACAAAAGAAACGATATTTAAAAGCCCGAATTACAAAATTCCGAAGTTCAAACCTGTACGAAATATCAAACTACGAGATACCGAAGATCACATTAGTTTATATTTTATGTAGGTATAGAGCGCGCATATTAATCAAAATGTATAGGGGCCGAGATAAGATAAAGGCAAAGTGTCAAGAAAGGGCCACCATTACAAACACGTACTTATTTAACAATGGTGGCACTCAGCTTTACGACCTTACTAGATGCCGATCCGATTGTCGTTTAGTGGTAGTGGCGTGGCCTGTAAGTCTCTATCTCTCACGCCGCCACTCCCGTTCCGCCGTCTCCTTCACGACCATTAGAAAGAAAAAAAAAGGAGGACGCAGAAGGAGACGCTGGCCACCCACGCGTCCGCACAGCGGTGGCAAGAGAAAGCAAATTTGCTGGTCAATCTCTTCGGCGCCAACTCCCGAGTCGATGATTGTGGTATGCAACCACGGACAATGCCCACTGGTGACCACGCAATGCTTGATATCCATATCAGGCAACGCGATGTCCGTGCAGTACAGCAATCACTCGATGTCCGGAAAGCCAGTGGTCCTGATGGTATTCCAGCGGTCGTACTTAAAAAATGTGCAGCGGAGTTATCTCCTATGCTAACGCGGCTGTATCGACTGTCCTACAGTTCGGGTATAGTGCCTTTGGCTTGGAAGGAGGCGAATGTCCAGCCGATCCCCAAGAAGGGGGATCGCTCGGACCCAGCCAACTATCGACCCATAGCCGTCACCTCAGTGCTGTGCAAGGTGTTCGAGCACATTATTAACACACAGCTCATGCGCCACCTAGAGGATCACTCCTTGCTCAGTGACCGGCAATACGGTTTTAGACCGAAACGGTCAACGGGTGATCTTCTGGCGTACGTGACCCACCTTTGGGGTGAGGCTATGGAAAAGCACGGCGAGTCACTGGCAATTAGTCTTGACATTGCCAAGGCTTTCGATAGGGTATGGCACAAATCGCTTCTTTCCAAGCTACCAGCCTTTGGCCTGCCTCCCAGACTGTGCAACTGGGTTGCAAGCTTCCTGCGGGGACGCCGTATTCGCGTAATTGTGATGAACGAGCTGCGGAGTTCTTGCAGGTAAATGCTGGCGTGCCGCAGGGTGGCGTCCGTCTTATCTCCCACTCTCTTTCTTCTGCATATCAATGATATGCTCTCTAACGGTAGCATTCATTGCTATAGACGACAGCACCTTGCACGGGAGTTATTACGTAAATCCTGCGGCCAAGCAGTCTGTTAACGCGGAAAAAAGGCAGCTTCTTGTCACTGAGCTGGACCGGATTCTGGACCACATTTCTCAATGGGGCGCTAGGAACCTGGTCGAGTTCAATGCCAAGAAGACCCAGGCATGTGCGTTTACAGCAAAAGTATCTCCTTTCCTACCCCTTCCCACTCTTCAGAACACACCACTGCCACTGCAGGATCACCTCAATATCCTCGGTATGGATGTTCGCTGCAAACTGAATAACAAAAACTATATCGAGAGTATCATCAAATCAGCCTCGCGTAAACTCGGAGTCCTGAACAGAGTAAGACGTTTTTTCACGCCGGAACAGCGGTGTCTTCTATACAAGACCCAAATTCGTTCCTGCGTGGAATACTGCTCACACCTCTGGGACGGCTCCGCAAAGCACTTACTAGATGCTCTCGACAGGTTGCAGCGACGTGCGGTCTGCATTATTGGGAATCCTGAGGTCACGAATACCCTCGAGCCTTTGCAGATGCGTAGAGATGTTGCGTCTTTGGCAGTTTTCTACCGTCTCTACCATGGTGAATGTTCTGATGAGCTCTTCCAATTAGTCCCACCCTCTCCTTTCCTACACAGGACGACACGTGCAGGGCTAAGATGCCATTCATTTACGGTGCAGAGTATACCTGCTAGAACCAAGCGTTTCAGTGACTCATTCCTATGTCGCACCATTAAGACCTGGAACTCCCTGCCCCGGGTCCTTTAAGCGGGGCGTGAAAAGGCATCTAATGAGGCCGTCAAACTGAGTGCCACCACTGTTAACATGGTACATGTTTCCGATGGTGACCCTCTTTCCGAGACTTCGCCTTTAGCTTAACATCAGGCGAGGTGAAGTCAAATTGACGTGTCCTATATAAAAAAAAAAAAAAGAAGGCGGCTCTCTTGCGTATCTGCGACATTGTGATACATAAGGCTTCTAATCCAGTGCACCAGGTCTACTGGTGGTCGCACTAACTGATACCCGCGACTCCTGCGACTCTAGTGCTGCTGCTAAATATGAATCAGTATCTTTAATATAACATAAGCCAACGAAACTTTTTTATTACTAAGATGTACGGAAACAGCTACTTTACAATATACATATATCTTACCTATAGAATCATATAAAATAGACCATGAAGTTAGTATCTAATTATAATTTCATTACAATAGAACCTAAAAATATTGTTTCTACAAAAAATATTTTAACTAGGTATATCCCCAACTTTACAGTTCAAACCTTAAAGCAAGTATGTCAAAATCTGAAACATTATGCTATAAATGTACCAACGAAAGTGTGAAATGGCTAAAATCGGAACTATGGTTGTCACTGTAAAATGCATACTATTTTATTGACGTCCAAATGATTAATGAAGACGGTGGCGCCATTTTTCATTTCATATATTTCTTGGTAGGCCTATTTGTGTATGCATGAACTGTCATCACGCGCCAAAGAGACGTGCTCCTGCTTCGAAGGCCCGTGGGCGACTGACGGGCGATGAGAAAAAATATGGCAGAAAAAAGACACTATTTTACGCGTTTTTCAGTAACTTTGAAGTGATTTTTTAGATTGATTGCTGAATGTATCATCAAATAAGTTTTGTCTTCCCTATCAAGAAGTCTTTGACTTTCAAATGTATACCGGTTCCTTGCTAAAATCACTCATTTTCAATATGAATTTACTCAAAAACTGGAGCCTATTTCACTTAGCCTGTATGGAGAATTTACGTAAAACATATCTAGATTTTAGGGCTTTAAAAGAGGAAGTCCTTGTTTGTAAAAGTACTAAAAACGTACACGATATATTTTATTGGTTTCTTCAGTGTTCATAAAGTGTTTCTTTTTATCAATTTGTGTTGATTTATTGGGTTAAATCTGAAAAATACAAAGGCATGTTTTTGCATTTTTTCTCAATTTTGTGCGTTTGTTGACGTTTATTATATAACAACTATTAGGTTTTAAGAGTTTAATATAAGCCTACCATAATTTTTGGTCTTTGATTGTAATATATACAAAGTATCATTGATATCAATCATATCTAAATAGGTTAAATATGAAAAATTGTAACACTCTTTTCGGTGATTTTCACGATCTGGCCCCTTAAGCGTGTATTATACATATAAACCTTCCTCTTGAATTACTCTATCTATTAAAAAAGACCGCTCCAAAATCCGTTGCGTAGTTTTAAAGATTTAAGCACACATAGGGACGGACAGTGGAATTCGTTTGTGTGTTTTCTTTAATTTCATCGACAACCCTATTCATAGTATCATCTCCAAAGTTAGTCTTTATGAACATGGTGTGTATGACGGGAGCGACACTTCACGACAGTTTATTGGAGACTGGTGACGTCATCAATCTGAAACATGTAAATGGCATTGGCACTCCTGAACAGACAAAACTATTTCATATTCAAATATTCCTTTCCTGAGGCAGGTGGCTGAGGTTTCTGGCGAATAGAGAAAATCTTTGTGCTTTTTCGTGGTTTGCCTTTTCAAGAATGTCTGTCGAAATACTTGTTTTATTCTTTACTAGCTTTCACCCGCGGCTCCGTAGGGGTCAACGGGTAGGTATATCTTTTTTTCGTGCGGAAATCTAGGTAATTTTCGTTAGGTACTAGTATTAGTATTAGGACTTTAAAAAAGTGAAATAAAAAAATGTTGAGAGAAATTCTGTTTTAGAGTGTGTGTGTGGTAATAGAGAAAAAAAAAACAAAGCCCTTTATGCTCTACTAAGAAAATGTTTCAAATTTCGTTTTTATATCTCACAGCGTCGTGAATAAATTAATGATGTCTTTTACTGAGCATTTCAAAGAAAACGTTCCTCCCAATCTGTTCTTATTATGGACATTCGTTATTTTTAACCGCACCGAATCGAATATTTTCGTTCCAGAATGTTCCAAAAGTATCTATGTGGTCGACAGAGTAAACAAATCGCTGCGTCTGCTGTTTGTTTAGGAAGGGTTGACCGTTGTTGGGATGTCTTGGTTAAATAAGTACGTACGTACTTGCTACAATTTAGGTACCTACGCGTTAGTTACAGTGGTTTACAGAAGTCCGTGAATAGCTTAAGATCTATTATCCTTTGAGCACCTAAGTCTAATTTCATCGTCGAAACCAACTGAACCTTCAAGCCAGCAGACCTGTCCCTCTAGACAAGTAGCAATTCGCTGGCTGGCGTATCGTGGAATAGAATGACAAATGTATGGGATTTGACGTATATGACAGTTGTCAACGAATGTCATAGACGTCAAATCCCATACATTGGACTGTCTGCTGATTAAGAGACGATGATCTAGCGCAGGCTCTTGGGGTTGAGAGGCCAGGCGATAGCCGTTCCCGCCAAAAATCACATCACGAGAAACCTTTCGGTCCATTAGGTCCCATGTTTTGATACTCTGGTCATTTTGATAAAGTGGATATTTTGATACTCTGGACAATTCAATATCGCTCATTTTGTAGAACTGAACATTTTGACACTACATGGGACCTAATGGACCGAAAGGATGAGATGGACCCATGGCTCCAAAGCGCAAGACGCTGTAATGATACTTATCACTTGAACATATTAAAAGAAAGAAAGAAAACCATTATATTAATTTAAACATTGGTACATATTACATAATATATCTAGATGAATGCAAATAGGAACCAAAATAATATTCAAATACTTAGCCATCGTGCATATTATACATATTATTTATGCATCTATTTATTTTGCGGTATCGTAGGTCATTACCACGACTGCACACTTGATTTTCAAACTGGTTCTTGTGCAATTTTTTGTAATACTGTTTACGGTTCGTCAGTTTAGCTAGACAAAGGTTGTTAACCTCTGCCGCAGTCACAGATTGCTTAATAATTATGTATCTGTCTAGATTTTTTCATACATAATGATTCATACATGAGGAATGCCCGCATTTCAGCCATACTTCATGTCCGTAATATTGCAGATAAAATGTAGAAGAGCCACAGTCGCCTGCGGGTCACTGATCTGACTATGTGGTTAACAAATGTATGGTCATGCCGTCTAACCTAGGCCCCACTAAGAGGGTTAGATCCAAGAAGCGCTGCCATTTTTTTTTATCGTGCGAAAAATCCCCACGGATGGTGCGGTGGATGTGGTTATGTCGGACACGAACCGACTAAAACGCACGCCGTCTTGGGTCTTTGGTTGCCGGAGGTGAGCTTGCCGAAAGCATATTTCTCGCACCCCGGCAGACCCAGAGCCATCTCTTACGAGATGACTCCCTTCGGGTTGTGGGGACCATAGTGTCCCCATCTAGCCCCGGGTACAGGGAGGCATCTTTGCGCCGCCGCCGCGGCCTGCTTCTGCTAGGGTGACAGGCGGCTCCACCGATCACCCCCAGGCCAACGCTCATGGAGGACGGAGGTGTTCTGTGACTTCCGACGTCCGGTTCGCCTTCGCAAGAAGCCCTGCCTAGACGTTGTAGAACTTGTAGATGTGCATGCCGATTCTCTCACTACCATGGATGTCCGTGTTAAACGGTGGAGTAAAAGTCGGAAGGTGAACCTGGTATCCCGAGTAACGCAAAGATAATGATGGTATACTCGCACATTTTTTCTGAACAATCCACTATATGCTTCTGTTCTTAAACATTACATAGTTCATAGTTACAGAATGAAATTATTCCGAGAAATAAAGGGTTACAAAATAGACAAGTGAAAGTTAGGAACAAGTATATTTCTCTCCCATGTTACACGAAAATGTAATATCATGTCGAATTGAGATAGATGGCTCTTAGATCTCTTCAATACCTATTCTGGGATAAGTAGTTTGGGGTGCGGTTTGCGTCTGTAATTTCCGTAGTATATTCACGGAAAGAGGAAAAAGGTTTACTTATCTTCAAAAGTGAGTACTTTTTCGCTTCCAAATTAAGTTTTGCGTACACGTGTTGCCTTTTTTTCCCTAATCTCGGGATCTTTAAGTAGAGCGTGAATAGGGATATCTCGATATTACATGACATAAAAGTAAACGTAATGGTACTGACCAATTTGTAATATAAAAACTATTAAACCTGGGTAATAATTCTACATGATATGAAGAAATATAAAATGTGCATTGTGCAAAGTCATTTCACAATTGCAGTCTGCAGGAGAATTCTTCGAATCAATAATCTTGCATGAAAACTGCTATGTTCGCAATTTCGTTCGCCTGGACGTTCCTACAGTCCCGGGGCCTTTAAGTGGGGCGCGAAAAAGCATCTGATGAGGCCGTCAAGCTGAGTGCCACCACTGTTAACATGGTACAGTAAGCTTCAGAGAAAAGGAACCCCCCTTGAGAATAAAACCATTATCAAGGGGGGGTTCCTTTTCTCTGAAGCTTACTGTACATGTTTACGATCGTGACCCTCTCTCCAAGACTTTACATTTAGCTTACGATCAGGCGAGGTGAATTCAAATTGACGTGGCCTCTAAAAAAAACTCAGGATTTCACATTTTTTTACGATAAAAGTAGCCTAAGTTAGCCTGCCAAAATCAGCCCAGTAATTTTACAGATTAGCTAAGAAACAGAAAGAGACAGTCTTCACTTTGAACCGTGTGTATAACTGGTCTGATTATGCAGTAAAAATAAAACTAATTTCAACGTATTTTTATCATGGTTTATCTGTTACACATAATTTACTTTCATTAATATAAGTAGAAACATTTCATTTTCATCACGGAACAGTAGCTCGCGTGTTTCATGCTGTGTTGGGTATGAAAGAAAATGTAGTTTCATTGCTGTTTCGTTGCGTATATTGTGTGCCGTAAATATACCGCATACGGCGTGTAACGCGTCGAGAATACGCTCGGGAACGATGGCATATTTCTTCTTATTATTGTTATAGTTACATCTTTCGGAGTGTTATATTTTTTTACAAGAAATTTTATGAATATGGTAGAAAACTCAACTTTGAGTTAAGCTCGCCTTTGTACATTTCATCTCACTATTTATTGTATACTAGCTGTCCCGGCAAACTTCGTTTCGCCTTAGAAATTAGAATCAATTAGCTGTATCATTTTCTCTTAATTATTTTAAGAACGGAAAGCATTTCGATTCGGGTCCCATACGCCCACGGAGCTCCCAAAACTAATAGGTCACCGGGGCCCATACAACCATATACCTCTCCTCCTCCTCTCAAGGGTGTTCATACTACCATAAACCATCAATTTTTCGACCTAAATAAATAAATAGCCACCATACATATTTTCGCGGCCCAAGCAATGGGCATTTTGTTAAGGCCAGGTAGGCCGCATTTTGAGTTTTTTAAAAGCATTTGAATCATAGGAAATAGCGTTTTAAATTTCGAAAAAAAGATATATATTAGTTAAGGATCCAGTCTAGTCAAATTCGCATTCAGTTACCAGATCTGATGAACTTCACTCGATAGAAAAAAATCCCAAAGTTACCCCTTTTCGTTATTTTTTTTTTAATATTATGACTAAATTACTTATGCTTTCTATAAAAATTTTGTACTAAACTAAAGCCACTACATATGTCTAGACATTTTCGCAGATTTTGACTATATTATGAAATAATTTTTAAAGTTATATTTAAATACCTACTAAATTCGCGAGTGCTCGCGCCGCTGAGGCCCGAAAAGTTGCGCCAGTCGCGCGCTGGCGCTTACCGAAGTAGAACCTGTGTCAGTTTTTGCGCGACAGTTTCGTGCACCAATCAATCGGTTTTACGTATTTATAATAAATTGTTGCAAGTCATTCAATATGGGCAATAAACAACGCAAGCTAAAGAAGTCGTGCAAAGCCATAAACTAAATTTCTAACTCCGATTGGTAATTTAAAAAATTATCATACCTAAATATTACGCTCATAGCGCCATAGTATAAGAATATCAGTATTACTACTGAAGATGCTACTTACGATTTTCTATAATTCATATTTTATCTATATCAGTACAGGGGTACCTAGTACCTACAATATTCGTACATTGTATATAATTTGTGTGTGTGTAAATAAATATAAATTTAGTTTTAGTTTAGGATAGAATAATTTTAATATTTAGGTAGGTTAGTTTAATTATTGGCCTTTTTTTATCGTGCGCAAAATCCTCGTGGATACCACCCCCACGGAGCCGGTGGAGGCGGTTATGTCGGACTCAAACCGACTAAAACGCACGCCGTCTTGGGTCCTTGGTTGCCGGAGGTAAGATTGCCGAAAGCATATCTCTCGCACCCCAGCAGACCCAGGAGAATTACTGGCCTTGGGTCAGCCGGGGTGCGAGGGATATTTCGATGACAACCTCACCTCAGGCCTAGCACCACGACCCACAGTCGGCGTGCCCACAGTCGGACTCGAACCGACTAAAAAGTCGGTTCGAGTCCGACATAACCTCCCCTTCCGGCTCCGGCAGGGGAGGTATTCGAGGGGATTTCCGCACGAAAAAAAAAAGGTACAGTGTAAATTTATATAAATACTTCATAAAAACTAGCACCACGACCCACAGTCGGCGTGCCTACAGTCGGACTCGAACCGACTAAAAAGTCGGTTCGAGTCCGACATAACCTCCCCTTCCGGCTCCGGCAGGGGGGTATCCGAGGGGATTCCCGCACGAAAAAAGTTGTTAATCTCGTTAACTTTAGGTATTTAACTGCCCTGTCGACGACGAACGGTGCGGTTATATAAAGTACCTAACCGTTAGCATCAATTCAAACAAATGTTTGTAAAATTACAAGCATTATTATTATTATAATGTAAGTTTTTTTCGCCCAAGCAACTAAACACATAGAACAAACAGTTCTCAAACTCATACATTTTTTTTAATTTCGTATTTATTTCTTACTTAATATAATCATATAACTAAATAAAGTTAAAAAAACTGCATTTAATTTTCTAAGTCAAATCAAGTTTTCCTACTGCATATTTCTATACTGTGACGCTGGCGGGGTCATCGCCGAGTTCACCGTCACTGCGTTCGCGCGTAATATTTTACGAGCGGCCGGGATCGCTATAAATGCCTACTTTTGCAGGAAAACAGGGCCTTAATTCAGAAGAATGTCTACTATACTCCGTCCATTATATTATTGTATTTTAGACAGCTCACTGACAGTAGTCGGTATAATTTTGTTCTAGCGTCAACACCTGAAAATCCTAACAAAAATTAGGCGCACATACGTCATTTTTCATTGACAACGTCACGTCAGCCAGAAAGCAATTTTAGGGATGTAGTTAGTCAATCGACTGTGTTTTTATTATAATAACTTGAAAATGTCACAATCGATATCAACTACAGAAAATGTTTTTTTTTTATATTACATAACTGGCGGTTTTTAACCGATTTTTAAACAACAATTCGGATGTTAATATTTTTTTATATTTGTATGATTTTTACGAAAAAGTGATTTTTGTAACTCCGTTATATGTAGACAGATTGTTAAAATTCTTTTTTGTTTGAAAGAGGGCTATTTCTAAATGGTCCCATTTAAATTGCAAAAAGATTTGATGATGGGTTTCAGAGACAGACCACGGAACTCTTTAATAAATACCAGGAAATCAGCATGTTGGTATATTCTTATAGAAGTCAGTTGTTTTGTTTTGGAGATTAGTGTATGCGGTATGGCCCACAATCGTGTTTTAATACATTTGTAAATTGTACAGACACGAAATATCTACTGCTTTATTATTATGCATAGAAAGATAATAGATTTATAATTCCACATGAAATCATAATATTTATGTATCAAAATATTTTCATTTATCGATTAATAATTTTTTTTATCGATATTTTTACTTAGTCGATATTTAAAATTTTCATGCAATCACTACTTTCATCTGTCTAAAATATACAATAATATAATGGACGGGGTATAATCATCCTCTGACGATATTTGCACGCACTATGTCAATTCTATATCAAACGTCAGATAACATAGAAGAATATCATACAGCAGTATTAGAATAATAAACACATTTTTTTCCAATTCGTATTCCAAATTCAAAATTTAGACATGGCGTATGTCGGATCAGCTATTTTATATGGTGGTTATGTATTCTTAAATTTTCCGCGCAATTTTCTTCATTTTTTCTTTCATAAGAACCTTCTCCTAACAATAACGAACACAACAAAAAAGAATTAGCGAAATCGGTTCAGCCGTCGTGTCGTGACCAAGGGAAATAGGGGTTCATTTTTATATATATAGATAATTGTAATTTATGTGTACATAAAGAATAAAATCTAATATATAAAATTCTCGGGTCACAGTTTTCGTTGCCATACTCCTCCGAAACGGCTTGACCGATTTTGATGAATTTTTTTGTGCTTATCCGGTATCTATGAGAATCGGCCAACATCTATTTTTCATCCCCCTAAATGGTGCAGCGGGAACGGGATCTGACGCGGATCGCGGGGCGGGAAAAAATTGGCGGTACGAAGTTCGCTGGGACAGCTAGTAAATAAATAAATATAACTAATGTATCTTTAAGTAGAGTTGGTGAACGGTTTACTTTTGTTACGAAAGGTTTTCTAATACCACCAAACCCTAGAGTAGATTGAAATAAAAGTTAAAATATGTGTCAATACTAAACATTCATATGGGGTTGACACGTATTCTTGACACGTTTATGACAGTCGTCAACTTATATACGTACTAGCTACTGCCCGCGTGGATATCGCTTATCGCGACCAAACATAGTCTATGTCCTTTCTCATGGTCTAATCTCCCCCTATACCAAATTTCATCAAAATCCGTTCAGTGAAATCTTGCCTAAGCGTGAAAGCGTAACATACAGACAGACAGTTACTTTCGCATTTTTAATATAAGTATGGATTCTATTCGATAAACATATTGCCACTTATCTAAAGAAGCAGTTTAGTAAAGTCGTGAATCTTTTTAAATCTCTACCGCCTGTTTCTCAAGTTTTAGGCCCAGCGCACACCGGTGGAAGCGCGGCGGCGCGCGTAATTTAAATCAACAATTTAATATAAACCTTAACTACCTTGATATAAAGTCAAAAACTGTATATCTAGATATACAGGGTGTAATCGTTAAGTGTGTCCAGGCGATTATTCCGTAACTATTACAGATATCAAAAAGCTTTAAACTGATATCGAAAGTACGTTACCTAATGAGTAAAATTACATAAAAACTTTTTAAAAATCAAACGAGAGGTATCTAAAATTTTGACATTAAACCCTCCCATACATTTAGTATTAGATTAGTAGAAAGGTTTTAGTTTCCTTATTTTAAGTGGTCTAGTACACATTTTACCTTAATCATATTTTATGATTATGTATGATTATGACAATGATGATTTTCAAGTAGATACATGTGAAGATTTTTTTTTTAAAGAATATTAGAACCGAATTTACTAATATTCCCTCTAACCCCTCCAACTAAGGTAAAATGCTTATGCTAGGATTGGGTTCACGCCGGTAGTGTAATGGCCAGGATCGAACCCGGGACCTCTCGACCGTAAGGCCGACTCCTTAACCACTAAGCTACCGACGCTTTTAAATTTAATTTCTTTTTAATTATTTTACCACTTCAAATTAGTAATAAACCGTGTTTCAATATCGCATTAATTTGAGAAGACTGAAAAGCAACACACTACAAAAATAAAATGTACTTACTAATAAATAAATATTATTATTTTTAGTTTTATTACTCTGTTAGGTTAATAAACAGTTTCCTTTATATCAGTACTAAGCTAAAATATTCTTTTAAAATAAGGACACTAAAACCTTTCTACTAATCTCATACTAAATGTATGGGAGTGTTTAATGTCAAAATGTTAGATATACCTCTCGTTTGATTTTTAAAAAGTTATTTATGTCATTTTACTCACTAGGTAACGTACTTTCGATATCATTTTACAGTTTTTTGATATCTGTAATAGTTACGGAATAATCGCCTGGACACACTTAACGATTACACCCTGTATAAAAATCAATGCCACTTTTCGTTGTAATGTTATAACTCAACAACGCCTTTACCGATTTGGCTAATCTTGGTCTTGTATTATTCGTGGAAGTCCAGGGAAGGTTAGAGAAAAAATCTAATAATTGCCGGGAACCGACATCCATGCGGGTGGAGCCGCGGGCAAAAGCTAGTTAAGAATAAATTCGCGCGGCGCTCGGAGCAGCTACAAGAGTATGCGCGCGACTGTACTTATGCCCGTATATCAAGTACAGTCACTGTACAGTCAAGTACAGTGTGTCAAATTGCGCACCACCGCGCTTCCAGCGGTTTGCCCTGCGCTTTACGGGTCAAAAACCCATTGGTAATGTGTGTCGTTCAGACAAGTATATCCACTTGATAAGACACACACTACAAGTTAAGAGTACATCTTGACCGGTGAAGTCTTGACACATACACCGCCTACTATGAAATTTCAACAAGTGTCACCTGTAGAGTACAAAACTAGTGTCTTGCAAGTTTAACCATACATGTAAAATATTTCAAGAAAATTGGTTCCGAACAATCTTAGGCTATAGGTTTTTTTTTAAACCACTTAGGTGGCAGACAAGCACACGGCCCACCTGATGGAAAGTGGTTACCGCGGCCTATGGACGTATGCAACACCAGAGGCGTTACACTCGCGCTGCCTACACTGAAGAAACCTTCTAATGCCCCTCTTGAAGAACCGCATATTGTAGTCGCTTGAAAAAAACCTCGGGAAAATTTCTCTGTTAAAACGTCAGATCCATTCAGCCGTTCTGGCGTGATTGAGAAACAAAAATTCGCATTTATAATAAAAATAGCAAGTAACTTATGATTCCAAATTCCAAGACTGTACCATGCTGTACCACAAGGTAGATTTTTCTTCGTAAACGTTTAAAATAACAAAGTAAGTTAACATGCAATGACAATAATTATAAACGAGTGCAAAAAACTCTTGGAATGCTTTATTGGTCTTAAACACAATTGTACTTATCGCGTGGTTGAGATTTTTACTGCGGCTGTGTTTGGCGGTTCGAGTCCGGCATAATCACTTTCAACGGCTCTGAAGGCGATGGTAGGTCTCCGTGGGGATATTGCGCATGAGAAAAAAACGGCTACAATATGGAGTCCTTCATGAAGGGCATTAGAAGATTTAGAAGCTGCGTGAAGGCCACGGTAACCACTTCCCATCAAGTTGGCTGTGAGCTGGTCTGCTACCTTAATGGTATAAAAAATCAGGTACACCGTTTATATTAATAAAAGATCACGTCGATTTGACTTCACCACACCTGATGGTAAGCTAAACGCAGTCTCGGAAAGAGGGTCACCATTATAAACATATACCATGTTAACAATGGTGGCACACTCAGCTTGACGGCCGCATTAGATGCTTTTTTACGCCCCACTTAAAATACCCGGGACTGTAGGAAGAAGGAAGCACGTGAGCTGGCAGGGAGTTCCAAGTCTTAATGGTGCGGCATAAGAATGTTTCACCGAACCGCTTGGTTCTAGAAGGTATATTCTGCACTGTATGCGGGTGACATCTGCACGTGGTGTTCTGTCGAGGAAATTAGAGGGTGGGACTAATTGGAAGAGCTCATCAGAACATTCACCATGGTAGAGACGGTAACTGTGATGATTACTATCCAGTCAGCGAGCACTGGTAAGCTTTATAATCATTACAACCTTAGGCACGGGCATCCTAAACTTGCACTTTGGACTCCCGGGTTCACACTTTCTTTTCTCGGATCGGCAGCACGAGTGTGATTCCCCTGGTGTTGCACACGTCCATAGGCCACGCGGTAACCACTTTCCATCAGGTGTGCCCTGTGCCTGACTACCACCTAAACCTCCTATCTTGACTTTACTTGTCCTTTTACGAGAATATAAAGAGCAAGCCTGAATAACTTGAAACACTGTGCTTAGATTAAAGGTTAAAAGTTAAAAGATAGCTCAGAGGAAGCTCGCGCACCGTCCGATAGTATAAAATCTATACAAATAAATAAAATTGGAGTGTCTGTTTGTAATATTAAAATAACCGCTTTCTACTACATGCATATGAATGTATATACGGTACACATACCAAAATATATATTTTTAAATTTTTTGTCTGTCTGTCTGTCTGTCTGTCTGTCTGTCTGTCTGTTTGTTTTGGCTAATCTCTGGAACGGCTGGACCGATTTGGACGGGACTTTCACTGGCAGATAGCTTATGTAATAAGGAGTAACTTAGGCTAAAAAAAAAATGCCAAAAACAAAAAAAAAAACTGATTTTTTTTATTAAGTACATTCCACGCGGACGAAGTCGCGGGCACAGCTAGTATAACATATAACATAAACTCATAACTCATAACATATAACTTTCTTACATAACATAACATAAACTCACGCCCGTATTCCCCGAAGGGGTAGGTAGAGGTGCTAGCACCCACGTTTCGCCAGTTTATGTTTAGGTCCCAATGTAATAGGTGGCGAGCCTATTGCCACTAACCGGGCACTTATAAACCTGCGATAAATACACACATAACTTCGAAAAGCATCGAAAAGTCATTGGTGTGTGCCATGGTAAACCTGGGATCGAACCCAAGACCTCGTCTCAGCAGTCAATTACCCATACCACTAGGCTACCGCCGATTCAGTATTCAGTATAAAATAAAGTTAACTTAATCGGATCAGTAAACTCTCAGTGCAATTTATCAAAGAGTTTTCTTGTAGTGGGTAGCACATTTGACGACTCCCACATTCCTGTGTCGGTAGTTTTACATTCTTGTAAAATAGGGGTCGGAGGTTGACAGTATCCTGAACCTTTATAGCCCCTACAATATAGGCTTACCTTCTTGCTTTAAGATACTTATTGTATTCAGTGTATTAATCTCTGTAAGTGAATTCAACACCCACATTTATATATTTTGATCCTGTGTAAAAAGGCGCTATCTTACGAGTATTAATGTGTACTACTTGAGCCAAATAAACGTTTCTACCTTTCTTTCGAGCTATCTAACGTTGCCGGCATCTAAAGATTTTAACTATGACATGATATGCATTAGAATACTTCTAATGTTTGTCAAATGATTCATTGTCATTAGCAATATCTAAAACAAGTTCTGATATCACAAATCTTAAGATTATGATTACAAAATGGTCCGACGGAAATCAAATCTTCAAAAAAATCTCATGACAGTTACATTTCATCAACTCGTTTTCTAGCTAAATATTATCTAATCAAATGAGCACATCTGGTCTAAAAGTACTTTGATATGATTCATGATTGAAAAAAAAATCTATTTTAAGACGAATAACGGAAGTTTAGTCAATGATACGACGTTTAATGAATTCATTGAGTTAAACGCGATATCACAGTTAAATTAAAATTGATCAGGTAGATTAAAAGAGTCGTAGCACGAGGTGCAGCCGAATTGGCCAAGACATGCTTACGTGTCCACCACTGCCTTCAGTCAGTACCGGAGAAGAAATTTTTAATATGAAGCGCCTAATTGTAGTTCCTTTTTTTCCGTACGGAAATCCCCTCGGATACCTTCCCCGCCGGAGCCGGAAGGAAGGTTATGTCGGACCCGAACCGACTAAAACCGCACGCCGACTGTGGGTCGAGGCGCTAGGCCGGAGGTGAGGTTGTCTTCGACATATCCCTCGCACTCCGACTGATCCAGGCCATATCTTACGGTCTGGCCCTCCTCGGGATGGGAGACAACGGTGTCCCCCACTCGCCCCCGAAATGGGGAGGTGCACTTTAGCGCGCTGCTGCTGTGGCCTACTTCTGCTGGGGTGACAGGTGGCTCCACCCGTTACCTCCGCCCTAATTGTAGTTCCAGCCATCGTATTCTTCATAGTCAAGCACTTGCTATTACGCAAATGCCGTCAAATCTAAAATTTTGATATGGAGGAAGCAGTAAAAATAATTATTTTTACCAAATCACGATCACAAGATACATAATTTAGAAAATGTCATCACAAGTATAATTATAGTCTCTGTAAAACGACACCTCTCAACGATTTTTGGTGCAGAACAACATATATTTGTGCGAAACAGGATTCTCAACCTATGCAGCCACGAAAACAAAAAAGCGCAATAGACTGGATGTCAAACCTGATATCAGCTCCAACTGTGTTCTATCAAACCAGATATTATCAAATTGATGAAAAATAAAACCAGCTTTTAAATATCTTCTCATAATATACTTCTTCTTCATCTTTGCGTTAAGTCCAGTCGCATCTGAATCTTCCAGCTAGAAGTCTCTAGAAGAAAGAAAGAAAATATTTATGTAGCAATTTACTATATAAGTAATAAGTAGTAACTTTTACGGTTACATTGTACTTTTGTTATTCTTTAAAGAACGAATTAATAAAAACATTTTTATTGTAGGGTTCCGTCAAGTATTTTGCTTTCCAAAATGGGTACCGTCACCAAAAAAATGTAAACCGCTAGGATATGCTAAGGTGGCACGGCACGTATAACCAATGAGTACGGAGTGGATGAAATACGAAGTATGTGGCACAGGTGAATGGTTTTTCTTTTATTGTGCGAAAAATCCCCTCGGATACCACCCCCACGGAGCGGGTGGAGGCGGTTATGTCGGACTCGAACCGACTAAAACGCACGCCGTCTTGGCCGTTTTTTTTTATTGTTTGTACCTACACCTCTGCTATTGGGTAATTTGCAGAGCCTTTTTCTACATTTTACAAAAAATTTTAAACTTCCTAAGCTAATCTTTCCTCTTACATTCTAGTTCTCTTTGTCATTCTATTTCTTCTTATATTCCTCTCGCACTATCTAACTAACTTTTTATTATTCTTCATATAATAATGCAATACATAATATCTTAGATTACTAAACTTATTACTAGGTATTTCTAATACATATGTGCGGATTCGCATATTGTTATATAATCTTAATATTATCAATTCTTATCTCACTTATTATTTACTTAATCTTACACGAATAACTTATACAATTTGGTTGACTATACTATACTCCATTTGTTTAGGTACTTAAAAAAAGGTAAACAAGAAAAATGGTGGATTTCAGAGATAGTCAACCGTCAATGACAATAGTATTTTTGTGCATGATTATGGGCAACATAAAGACTACATTTACCTTATTAATTAATTTTAAAATTTATAATATTAAACTGACACGTTCAACACATTCACTAAATTATAATAACAATCAAAGTGGTTTCGAATTCAATCACTGAATAAAATTTTAGTCTGAGTCCGAAGAACTATCACCAACACTAATTACAAAGCGATCATAGGTTTCGTCAATTATCTTATCTAGGGATGACATCTTCTCCACTTCTTTCAGTACATGCTCTTTATGGTACCGAATAATAACAATAAATAAATACAAACTACAAACTGCGAATTGACTTTGACAGTCACGCACGTATGGCGCGATCTGGAAAAAACTGTTTTGAATATCTGTCTTTTTAGTTTCTTTATGGTAGGCACAGTGCAATAGATTTAAAAATCATTCTAAATAATATGATTATTATAGTTTTTCAGCTTAGGAAATAATAATTGCAACATAATATTAAACAAAGTAGTTAAATATAGAAAAATATAAGATAGAAACGGATTTTAAGCTCTAAAATGATTTTATTTTGGTTTCTTTTTATTTCGGAATGAAAAATGCCCCTATTGAAGAACCCTTTTTACGATTTGTTTACCTTTTTTTAAGTACCTAAACAAATGGAGTATAGACGAGTCATTACGCCTATAATCAGCTCGGCGAACCTTGATCCCTATGACACTGACAGTTATTCCCACGACACAACCTTGTAGTAGCGTCACCGTTATATTATAATCGAATTGGCGGTGTCTAAAAATGATATTTATTAATTTTAGGCAGATATATGCAATTAGGTACAATAATATCCCGTTGGAATTATAATAATTATTAACACTTACAAGAAATTATCTCAATCAGACTTTACGTTGACGTCCTGCAAAAGTTACTCCGTTTGGAAGATATCGACTAGTGCGGAAAAGTATCGATAAACAAATATCGAAAATGGAAACGAGTGTACAAAATACATCAATAGAGCACCTACGCTCTTAGTGTCAGATTTATAATCATTTAAGTTGTTTGCGATAATAAAATAAAGGAGATTTAACAAATTTATTGTATATACCTACTCAAATAAAACAAAAGCGGTTTATTTATGATTTTTTAATATACATTAATCTGAATCTGACAATGGTGTCACCGATTGCGTCTCAGACTCGGAATCCGAACTGCAGCTGCTTTCTCCTATGTTTATTAAAAACGGCTGGTCTACTATATTGTCGTATCGCACGTCTCGATTCCAATCATCTAAGCATAGTTTTTTCGTCTTTTCAACCACTTTCCTCCAATTGTCCGGAGTCACTTGACTACATGCCTCTTGTAGCAACGTAAGCATTTTATTAGCTGTGAATGGTGGAGTGGTGTTAAGCCTGGCTGCACAACCTGAAACAATAATGGTTTAGATTGAAAATGATGCAAAGTCAAAGAGCGAGATCGGGGTAAGTACATTATAAGTACATAATTTTGTACGTTAAAAGTGTGTAATTGATATAAGCACATGGATAAAAATAAAAATGCAATTTGCTAGTGAAATAAAATAGCTTTAAATAGTACTAGCCGACTAGACAGTCACCAGTGACCTAAATAAAAACATGTTAAAATAAATACAAATCAACCCACCTTTGATCTGCGCCCATATCATTTCGATTGCATTATATTGGCAGTGGTAGGGCGGTAGCCGAATCACGGTGTGCCCTTTTGATTTTGCCATCTCATCCAAGAAATATTTCTTCTTTGTTTGCTGTTTATGAAGGTTCAACAATCTAACTAATTCCTTTTTCAGCATTTGAGTATTAGCTGCCACACCATTGTTTTGCAGCCACTCTATTATTTCGCCTTTATTGTTGTTCGCGGTAGGCGCTTTATTAATTTGCACAGAGTGGTATGGGGCGTTGTCCATTAAAATGTAGTGGGGCTCGTTTAAATTGTCTAATAGTTTTGTGAACCATTTCTTGAAATTCTCAAAATTCATCTCTTCGTGATAATCACTTGTTTTCACGGATTTGAAGGCCCACAAGCAGTTAGGTACAAAACCTTTGGCTGTGCCAGCGTGGCAGATAATCAAACGCTGGCCCTTGCCTTCTGGTGCTTTGGTACAGGATTTCTCTGTGTCGTCTGTCCATGTTTTGGAGACTGAGTGATTGGCGTTGAGCCACGTTTCGTCCAGATAAACCACCTTGTCCCAGTTCTCGATGTTTTTTATTTGTCGTAGAAAATCACACCTCATCAATCCAATGTCCTTCCGCTCCATTATCACTTTTCTTTTGTCACACTTCCCATAACGAAATCCACATTTTTTTATAACCTGTCTGAGAGAAGTGAATCCACCTTTAAATAAATCAGCCGATTTCAGCGACGCTAATAATTTTGTGCAAGTCGGCAGTTCACCTCGAAAATAATAGCCGTAAATATGGTTTCGTATCGCTGCCATGTCGAAATCATCGGGGTTAGTTACGGGTCGTGCCCTATTATGTTTTTTCTTCTTTGGAGTTGATAATTTGTTCTCCTCCATCGACGATTCGCCGAACTTCTCCTTTGTAATTCGGGAAACGGTAGCTTTGCCAATTCCCAAAGCATCAGCAACACGGTCGCGTACGTTGTCAAGTGGCAACAAAGGTCCGCCATTTTGTAGTTCGCGAGCAAAATAGTCACGCAAGCGTACAACAAACTCCCGCGTTTCACTGTTGAGTACAGTTTTTCTCAGTCTTTTCGGCATTTTGAAACACCAACAAAAACAAAACAGCAACAATAACAAAAACAGAAAACAACAATAGTAATAAACAAAGGATTCCGTTGACACAACAAAACACGTGGCGCATACAAGGCGTTAGCACTCGTACTGGCGTAGCGAACTACCAGTACTAGCGTAGTGACAGATCAGATAGTGTTGCTATAACTAAAATTTTAATTCACATTAAAATTATACAGGTATGCAGAGGTAACATGGTCGGACCATGTTACCTCTGCATCGGAATATTGGCAACCCCATATACAAATACACGGATACTTGTAAATATAACAAGCATTATAATTATAGTAATGTAGATTATATTTTAAAAACATGTTTATCGATGTGGCTGAATGCAAGTCACGCCTTTGCCTATAAAAAGTTGCGATATATCGACACGACCCGTCACTAGTATGAACTGTCATAGGGATCAAGGTTCGCCGAGCTGATTATAGTTAATGTGCCCAGTTAGTCTTTACGTCCTGTTCCTAAGATTGACCGTTCTTACAATTTTGACAGCGTACTCAATCATTTCCTTCGTGTGTGTTTCGATCAGTGTTTTGATGCTATCCGAGTCGATTTTGGTTCCAGTGGCAATTTCTAAATCGAGCCTGTCTCTAGCGTGAATGGGGCAAACCATCAGGAGGTGGGCCACGGTGTCGGGGATACCTGGTTCACAGGCGCACGATGGGTCGGTCCTAAGCTTGAAACGAGTCAAGTATGAGGAGAACCCACCGTGCCCCGTAAGGAACTGGGATGATAGACCAGTAATTGTTATTCTCCTGATGGTTCTGAATGCTTCCACCGCGCAGGGGAAGAACATTTTAGTGGTAGAGGCGGTTGAGCCGTCCTGATATCTTCTGTTCCATTCGTCAAGGGAGCCCTGTCGTAGGATTCGCTTGACGAATGAAACAGGGCATTGGTCGTAATCGGGGGCCTTTTTAAGTCTTAAGGCGGCCTCCCTAGCTAGGCAATCCGCTCTCTCATTCCCCTCGAGGCCGACATGAGCCTTAATCCAGTAGAGGGAGACGCCCTTGCTCTGCTGCCGACAGTGGCCAAGAGCGTCCCTGGTCTCTACTGAAAGAGGGTGGTGAGAGTGGGGATTGACCACACTGAGGAGAGCCGCTCTGCTGTCACAGAAAATGCCAAAATGCCGCTCTACCTCGCATGCCGCTTTGCGCAAGGCCAGGAGTTCCGCCTGGTAGACGGTACAATGCGCTGAGAGAGCAAACTTGCGGGCCTTTGTCTCGGACTGACTGTTCCATACAGAAACAGCAGCCCCGACCCGGCCCTCAATTTTGCTCCCATCAGTAAAAATGCGGATATCGTGCGATTCTACGTTGTCATACTGAACCTCGTCTACCACGCTGTCGAACTCCAGACGTACTCGCTCCGCGGGATGCGGGGTGGGTCCTTGGTTGCCGGAGGTGAGATTGCCAAAAGCAAATCTCTCGCACCCCGGCAGACCCAGGACCATCTCGTTCGAGATGGCCCCCTTCGGGTTGTGGGGACCACAGTGTCCCCATCTAGCCCCGTTTAAGGGGAGGCGCATTTTGCGCCGCCGCCGCGGCCTGCTTCTGCTAGGGTGACAGGCGGCTCCACCGGTCACCCCCAGGCCAGCGCTCATGGAGGACGGAGGTCGTTCTTCGACCTCCGACGTCCGGTTTGCCTTCGCTCTGCGCGGGCTTCCCGGGCCCGGAGTCTAGTCCGGACCCGACCGGCCGCCTCCTTCTCGAGCATTACTTGCTCTCAGAAGGAGGCAGCCGCACCCCAACCCCAAGCGTTCGCGCATCTTACCATGGCTAGGTGAATGGGTTGGCCCGCTGTGTGCGACGTAGCTATACATACCCTGGCTACATTGGTAAGGGGTAGGTATTGAAAGGCAGCTTAGAAGTACTCGAAACCGGCGGGCTTGCGTATAAGGTTTAAAGACAGTAAAGGTATCTCGTGAAGTATGTGAGGATGATGGAAGAAAGATGGCGGGTTGTTGTCACTACCCATCCCCGAGGGAAATAGGTGTGAGCGTATGTATATATCACGGTTTTTAGACCAAATTCGTTGCAAATGACCGAATCTTTAACAAAATCTTCAAATTTATTCGCACTTACGTCACGTTTTTCGGCCTAAGTATGATGAATTGACCTCTTTTCTTGTAAGCTTTTGCGCTCTCCTTGGACAAAAGCCTTAAGGGCTGTTGGGTTTGTATTGTAGCATAACCTAATTAGAACTTCAAACGATCAGGAGCGAAGGGCAAAGGTGACATTTTATTGATTCCCTGTCGCTTTTATTACGATCGCCTTCTGGTTCCGTTAGATTTCTTATTAAGGTCATTGACTAACAAAATTTTTATGTTAATTAGATTTGGGTGGTTTTTAGGGCTTAAATTGTTTTTGTAAGAAAACTAGAAAATATACTCATCTATGCCTATAGTATACTATTAATCCTATTAATGCGCATTACAGATATAGCCGAAGAGAATATGATTACAGAAGAGTTTGGCTGTTAAAATGTTTGGTACATAATCACGCTCAAACAAGTGGGTTAACGGATCTAGCTGACATATGGTATGGTAGCCAAACCACAGTGGTACGCCACGATCACTGCAAAAAATGGTATTAAATAATTTAAAGCGCTGTAGTTAAATTTCATTTTGAGCTTTAGGCGTGTACCTAGAAATAAAGTCTCAAATTTAATGTCATTTTTTTGTGTCACCACAGTGGCTTAGCTGAAGTAGAATCGGGTGCCCGTTCATCTGTTCAAGTGTGATTGAGAACAAAATATTCAAATATCTTCATCTTATGGGATAATATATTGTGAAAGGATTTGATTTTTGAATTCAGTAACAGCAGTATTAGTAAATACTAGCTTTTGCCCGCGGCTCCGCCCGCGTGGATGTCGGTTATCGCGTCAAAACATAGCCTATGTCCGTTCTCAAGGTCTAATCTACCCCTATACCAAATTTCATCAAAATCGGTTCAGTGGTTTAGGCGTGAAAGCGTAACATACAGATAGACAGGGTTACTTTCGCATTTATAATATTAAATATGGATTGTTCAAATGACCACGATATGCACGGCTGAATTAACAGATAGGCTACTTTTATTCTTGCTAGTTTCATGAATAGGTTGCCTAACATAATTCATAGCTCCACGTCATAAATTCAAACTATTCGTCATACCTAGTTGCCGTGGTACCACCCTATCGAAGGTTGCACAGCGGGGGGTGGAACGATCGCCCACTCGTTCCCCCTTCGACCCACTTTGTACCCCCCGCGCGGTAGGTCAATGAGTTGTATCGACAGTATTCTAGAATAACGTTCTCTCGATGTCTGTAATGGTCGTGTTATTGATTTTACGATTAAAGCATCTGGGACTTAAGTTAGGTATTACTTGTTGATCTACTTGGCAGGAAGCGGTTATTTCATTGCTAGCGTCTTACGCCTGCGCATTGTGGTCGAAAAATCTTTCCATCTGGAACTGCCTTTTATAAAAAAATGCGATTTTGAATTCAATACACTTCTTTATATTCGACGTGTTTCCTTCTTCCTACAGTCCCGGGTCCCGGTCCTTTAAGCGGGGCGTAAAAAGGTCTGATGAGGCCGTCAAGCTGAGTGCCACCATTGTTAACATGGTACATGTTTACGGTGGTGACCCTATTTGCGAGACTTTGCCTTTAGCTTAACATCAGGCCAGGTGAAGTCAAATTTACGCGTCCAGTATAAAAAAAAACTTGCTAAAAAGCTTGGCTGAAATCCAAACGACATGGAGCACTTTTCTAGGTGTTGACATTCCCATAATGATGGGCTACCATTGATGGATACCGGCTTGTAAATGAAGTTGACTTGGCGGGACCCTATATACCAAACTGTAACACTCTGTTTAATTATCAACAGGGTTTCTAGCTTGCCTACAATAGAAGCAAGTATAAAAGTACCTGTATTTTACCCCTATATATACCGAGGCGAGTATTTTGAAGTGCTCTTTCAATGAATTACTCCGTCTCTCTTGTTACGAAGAACAATACGTGCTGGCGCACTGCGGTGCATACTACGAGCTATAAGTATTTAGTTTGGGTGTAGTATTAATATCTAAGGCCTAATTAGGTACCTATATCTTAATATAGGATTAGTATAATGGAGAAAGATTGGAACAAGTGAATCCATACTAATATTATAAATGCGAAAGTAACTCTGTCTGTCTGTCTGTATGTTACGCTTTCACGTCTAAACCACTGAACCGATTTTGATGAAATTTGGTATAGGGGTAGATTAGACCATGAGAAAGGACATAGGCTATGTTTGGTCGCGATAACCGACATCCACGCGGGCGGAGCCGCGGGCAAAAGCTAGTGAGTTCATATATTTGGGAACATTGTTTACGAGAGATTGAAAGCATGAAGAAGATTTTGAAAGGGGAGTGACAGCGGGAAATAGAGTGAATTGGGCACTACAGAACTTTATGAGCAGCCGGAAAGTGTCCGAAAAGGCACGACGGGCTGTACATGGAGAAGAATTAGTGCCGACTCTTATGAATGTTAGCGAAAGTTGGGTGTGGCAGAAATAGCATCAGAGTAGAAATGCGTGCGTTGCGAAGTATGTGTGGATTGACCTTGAGAGATAGAATGAGAAATAGTGTGATAAGAGAGCGATGTGCAGTGACAGAAGAAGTTCCTAAGAAGATAAGTAATTGCAATAATCAAATTCGTTGCAATATTTGCAACGAATTTGATAATCGCATTTTTTGACGTCACTCTTCATTACACGTGATGTTACAAAATATTGTATGCGTTTTTATTAGTCGCGTGATGTGTATACATGATTATCGTATTGGAAGTTCACGCTAATTGTATAGTTTTTCTTTTGATTTGCCTTCCTCAATAAGTTAATCAATTACCTATGCATTTCACATCACGTGCACGGTCACCCGTTTCGGCCAAGGTATGATTCCGCAGGTGACCGCGTACGATACGCGCTATTAATTACGGCTTCGCAATGGTCCCTTTGATACGTATCGAAGTTTAACAAGTAATGTATGAGCTGCCTTCTGCAGTTGTCGTATGCTTTGGAAGCATACCTTGATGTCACATGACGTAGTGGACAATCTTTTTAGTGTTCCGTACCTCAAGAAGAAAAAACGGAACCCTTATGAAGTCAGTTCGTTGTCCGTCTGTCTGACGGTCTGTCTGTCCGTCAGTTTTCACGAATTCATGGAGGTATCAAGTTGAAATTCATACCACATACTCAGGTCTATAACGTCTTGAAGCTGTGCAAAAATCAAACTTCTAAGTCAACGCAATCAAAATATATTGTGGTTTATGTGGCTTAAGTTATGGGACCCTCGCGTCGGTGCGGTGACTCGCACTTGGCCGGCTTTTTTTTTGTGTGAAAATTTCCTTGGACACTCCGCTTCACCGGGCGGGAGTGGTTATGTCGAAGTCGAACAAACTAAAGAATATTTCACAACATTCTACACAACGCTATCTAGACTAGACCCATGGTAAGCTTAACTAGCTTGTGTTATAGAATCTAGAATGCGGATAAACATTCTGAGATACTTTTTTTGCAAATACGTACATATTATACAGAAAAACACCCAGATCAATGCAAATATTCATGCAGACAAATATTTACACTGAGCGGGGATCGATCCCGCGCCTCCTGCGTAGCAGTTGCGTTCACTAACGCCACGCCAGAGGCTTGCGTAAAGCGAGCGTTACTCTATGAATTGGCATCTAACAGCAGCAAACGGTGCTGCACGCGACTGATGCACGCTTAACACAGCAGATGGCCTAATTTGGTGGTTGACGCGGTCGTAGTTTATATTAATGGTGTTATTATGTATTTACGCAATCAAAATGTGTAATAACCGTGTCATTGCGAGTAAATATCATGTGCATAACGTACTGTAATGAGTCAGTATTTATTTTCTGAAAACGGGTTTCATTCTCCAAAAATAAATGATATCTTGTAGTGCCACGTAGTTCTCGGCAGTCTCTCTCTTCTACTCTTCCTATGCAGTGTCGTACAAGGTGACTAAGGGATAGGGCTGTTTAACATCAGACATATGTACTACAGCTCACGCTCAGCCTCAGATTCATCGCTCGAGTCAACAAAACTGCTCGGAATACGATAATAGGCTCACCCCCTATTAAGTGGGACCGAATACAACGATTGGTGAAATGTGGACCTCTGCCTATCCCTCTTAGGATAAAGGCTTGATTGTTTGTATAATCTGTAGATGATCGAGTTATACCTTCCACAGCCTAGGGCTTGATCTGAATATTATTAGCTAGTCTCATGTGGAGGAAGGAGGTATGATGTCCCTCCAACACAAAGGGAGGATCCTCCGACCAGGCAAGGTGATCACGCCTGGCGGGCCGGGGGACCAACGATTGTCGTTGGGATGCTGTACCTACATATATTGTACCAGCGCGAGAACTTCACTTTCGCGATGCAGGATTCGTAGTGACGTAGTAGTTCGGCTTGTTGTCGGTAGATGGCGCTAGGTACTTGTGGTATCGCCACATCTCATATGAGAATTAACGCGTTCTTGGTATAGCTATTTACATAGCTTTGAATTACCTGACATTTCGATGTGGTAATGGAACTTGTGCTATGATAGTTATTATTGTCCAGACGGGTTATTTGAATGAATTTTATATAGCATTTATTATGCTAACTTTATCGAAAGACGGGTTATATTATTTTAGTCCTGATAAACTCGTATCGTTAAGTCTCTTCAACATATTCATACATTGTCATCATACTTAAGTACACGTACGTACTTACGAAGCATTTGGTACCTAATTGATTGAGTAAAAGCGTGTGTCACTGTGATCAATACTAATGTCTACGTCCATTCTGCGATGGCCGACGGTGGCGCCGTTTATTTAATTCTAACGGTACTTTCAGTTCAATCCATAATTTCATTATTACGAGTATGTACAGATAGACTTGAGATTCAGAATTCGTGTGATGACAGAGAAAGAATACAAGTATCCAAATATACAACAACTTTATATTAAGGTACATAAGACTGCCTCCTTTTGTATTGCTATTCCTCTGTGCACTCCCTTTGCTGGAATAAAACTCCTTGAGTTAAGCTCGCCTTTATATATAATTTATCACTTATTTTGTAAGAATAGCAAGTGTACAATAAAGAATAATAAAAAAAAAAAAAGTATCACCACCCCATCTCATCCGCAGAGGCGATTAACGGAAAGAAAAATTGATAAAAAAAAACCGACTGCCACTGAAAAGATCGAAATAAGTTTGATAGCAGGCAGTACCCATTTGCCTATCATAAACCGAAAGAAAATTAATGGGTACCGCCTACTATCAAACTTATTTCGATATTTTCGGTTTTTCGGTTTTTTAATTTTTTAGTAATTTGTTTTATTTTATACTTTTTAGTTCTGACATGTATATTCTGATATGTACACGACTAATCAAATGACACCTCACATGTCCAAATCCGTCAAGCCGTTCAGGCTGTAGGCCGTACCAAATAAATGGACGAATGGATAAAGTAGACGATATCACTGCGAGAGAAGAAAAGCTCGAAATAAAACCCTGTCCTACTAACCCGTCTGGCTAGCATGGAAACACTAGGTCAAAGCCTCCCAATACTGGGAGAGACCTATATCCGGCTGTGCACTGCGGCGATAGGCTAATTAATTAATAGATAGACTAGATAAATACCTACACTAAATTGGGTATTTTACTGACTAGCAAATTAGTTACTTTTTACTAAATGTCAAAACGATAAGTTATAAGGTAACATAACATAACATAAACTCACGCCCGTATTCCCCGAAGGGGTAGGCAGAGGTGCTAGCACCCACGTTTCGCCAGTTTATGTTCAAGTCCCAATGTAATAGGTGGCGAGACTATTGCCATTAACCGGGCACTTATAAACCTGCGATAAATACACACGTAACTTCGAAAAGCATCGAAAAGTCATTGGTGTGTGCCATGGTAAACCTGGAATCGAACCCGAGACCTCGTCTCAGCAGTCCATTACCCATACCACTAGGCTACCGCGGTATTAAGTTATAAGGTAACTTGTATAAAAAAAGATATTATAGTGACGTCATAAAATGTTATAGTCAAATCAGTTACTATTATAGGTTGGTGGATGATTGAAAATAAATAAAAACTATAAAATAAGAACCGACGCAATTTTAACCGCTCTTTTAACATTCTTAATTCAATAAGCTCGGTTAGATAATTTATTTTAACTATAGGATAATAGCCAATTGTAGTCTATATCTAGATATCGAATACATAGGGAAAAAGAATCTTCTCGGGCGGGACGCGAACCCGCAGTCTTTCCCTTACAAGGGGAATGCCTTGACCAATTCGGCTACCGAGACACGCCCGATGTGATTCAAATTTCCCATCTTATACGTCTATAAGGCAACGGTGGTGTCATCTACCGATTTTCTTACGAACTTTTCTTTTTCCCTTACATACAACGGTGGTGTCATCTACCGATTTTCTTACGAACTTTTCTTTTTCCCTTACATACATATTCGATTTGTATAGTTATCATACCTACTTAATGCTGTAAAAATTCATTCAATATAATATCTAGATAAATTAATCCGTGCGCGCCAGGACATCGTTTTTTCGCGACTTGGGGTCAAGATTTCTGCCGTTAACTATACGGTCATTTTGTGAAGTCGTCATTCTGAGCCTAAAGGAATAAAAGTCGATCCAATAACTAACTATCCTTTCTTCCACAGGTTCTGCAGTAGTGAGCGTGTGTATGCGGCAGTTCGACGATGCCATATCCATAACAGTGGCGATCATTATCGTGGTGACAGTCGCTTTCGTGCAGGAGTACCGATCGGAAAAGTCGTTGGAGGAGCTCAACAAACTAGTACCGCCGTCATGCAACTGGTGAGGAACCTCTTTTGATTGACCATTTTTAAACATTCAGACTCAAAGAAACGAACCACCAAGGATATCCTCCCGCCGAAACCAGCGGGGGTGGTTATTTATCGGACTCGAACCAACGAATATAGCTCAGCCGTCTTGGGCCAGTAGTTGCCAGGAGTGAGGTAGCCTTTGGCATATGCCAAAGGCTACCTACAGGCATATGCCTCGCAAATTTAACACCCTCGTTTCTAAGTGTAAAATCATCATTCTCTGAACCTATTCGGAACCTTCTAACCTAAATAACCGTTTCTTTCTTTCTTTCTTCTTCGTCCTTTCTATTCCCAACTCAGGTCGGCTTTCCAGACCAGACTGCCATCTGACCATAACAAGGTCACAACACACTGAAGATATAGAAGTTCTGCAGTTAGACAGGTATTCCATGTGAATCGAACCTCGTCCTCGCTGAATCAGGACGTTCTTCAGGACTCTGCCATGCTCCTATATCGGGAACATGGTAGGTATTGTCTCGAGTCGAGAGCCTGGCGGGTTCTGGATCCTAGCCTGGCCCTAGAATACTGACTTGGTCGGGACCCTTACAAAGTCAAGCTTCTAGAGCTGAGGAAAATACACCTGAGAGGATTTATTTCCCCGTTGAAGCTGATTAACTTATCCGTGTGGTGACAGAGAAAGAATACAAGTATCACCCCCCTATCTCATGCGAGGGGGTTACGAGCCGACTAACGGGAAAATACGCAGACGATATCACTGCAAGAGAAGAAAAACTCGAAATAAAAGCCTTTCCACCCTGTCTGGCCAGCCTGGAAACAGTATGCTACTGGCTCCGTGGGGGTGGTATCCGTGGGGATTTATCGCACGATAAAAAAAAAGCCTGGAAACAGTATGCTAAAGCCTCCCAACATTGGGAGAGGCCTATGTCGGCTATGTCCAACACTGTCCAGGACTGCGATGGGCTAATTGATTTCTTGGTGAACTACATTCTAATGAATTTAACATCTAAGTAAGGAATTTTAAATCGAATAATAGAATGGTAAACTAGTATCGTATATAAATTACTTTTCATTCTAATTTCATTGGACATTGTACCGTATTGATCGCCGCAACCTGCGCTGTTCAATTGTTTAGTTATACTACTTTCTTTTTTTTTGATCTAGAACTTTCTTTTCATTGATTTTATGATGAAGACAGCTATTACTTTAATTGACGAACTATGTACAGTTAGCCACAAAAGTAGAATAGCCCATAACAAATGCCTTGGCTCTAAGGCCCGTATTCTAGAATGACACTCATCCTGAATCACGATTTGTCGGATGACAGATTGTATAGACAGATTTATAGTTTGACATCTGTCCTCAGATAAATCGCGATTCCGGCCGAGTGTCATTCTAGAATACGGCCCTAAGACTATTTATAAATCCATACTAATAATTAATAAAAATGCGAAAATAACTCTGTCTGTTATGCTCTCTCGCCTAAACCACTGAACCGTTTTCAATGAAATTTGGTATAGGGATAGATAAGACATAGGCTATGTTTGTTAGCGATAACCGACATCCACGCCGGCGGAGTCGCGGGCAAAAGCTAGTGAACCATAAAGGCGGGCTTGCATAAAAGGTATAATGCCACTAAAGGAAGCACGTGAAGTATGTAAGGTAAGGATAGAAGCACGTGGCGGGTTGCTGTCTCTGACAACCTTGGAGGGAAATGGGCGTGAGCATATTTATGCATGTATGTACTTATGTAAACAAACCATCATATATATTATTCTTTGAATTCCTCTCTGTTTTATCCACCGAGTCGTCGCATAGCGTACCTGTGTGCGTCTTCATAGTTTTTCTTATTGCGCAGCTCCTAAAGCCTTGATTACACGCACCAAGTGGAGTGGCGAGACCACTCTGCTCATGCTCGCTGCGCTGCGTGTGAACATATCGCCGAGTATTTTGCACGTACGTTGTACATCGCACTCGGCCAACAGCACTGACCTGCTACTCCACTCGGTGTTTGTCGTCATATTAGCCTGTAGCCTTCACCTAAGAACTAATCTATTAAATACGTGATGAATTTTCCAAAATGAAAATATGGTTCGAGAGATAAGCGCTCTCAAACAAACTATATAGCTATATATGGATACTATGTAAATACAGTTTGCATACGCTGGCGTTCTCCGGGTGCTAGACATATATTTATGCCGGGTAAGCATGCGTAAATCCTGTACGTAACATGTAAAACCTGACGTAACTGGGTTCATAATAAAGTTCATGGTCGGTCGGCTTGCGTTGCATAAGACCTTGTGTTATGTCAGACGCAGATTTAAAACGTATAAAAAAAGTGTTAAATATGGGCGTTTTCCGGTTCTTCGGAGCGTAGGCCAAGGTCAGGTGACCTTAACCAAGCCGGTTCACCTGTTGACGGTCGAAGCTGTGTAGAAAGATCTCTTCTAAGGCGTGGGGGACGGCAGTCGCTTCCGTAATAGTCGCCGTAAAAAGGAAAAGGAGTAAGCGGACTCCCTGCTTCAATGCGACAGCTTTAGATGCCATCGGGAATGGCATTTGGATGTTGATGATACTTTCAATGGGGTAGCTCGTAGAAATGTGCTCTAATAACCCTTCTACCACAGTCTAACGATTCATACTACATACAGTCGGTCGACGAAGCCGTCTAGACAGAGCAATCGTGCGGGGGGAGAGGGGTGGTGGGGGACGGGGTATTACTCGGTACGCCCATACATTTTACTCGGTACTAAGGATTCAGGGCTGTCTCATTTTTGTAATCACACTAATCACGTGATTTTTTTTTCAAGGCTCGTTTTGTTTGTTAAAATTGTATTTTTTTCGTTTTCTATATTTAGCTATCCAAGATGGCGGACACGAAATTTTCACAAAAATCGATATGGGTATCGTTTTCAGGGTTTTTGGGGTCGCTGATTGCGAATATAACATCCATTTCGCGATCCAAGATGGCGGACTCGAAATTTTTACCAAAATCGATATGGATATCGTTTCCAGGGTTTTTGGGGTCGCTGATTGCGAATATAACATCCATTTGGTGATCCAAGATGGCGGACTCGAAATTTTCACTAAAATCGATATGGGTATCGTTTTCAGGGTTTTTGGGGTCGCTGATTGTGAATATAACATCCATTTGGTGATCCAAGATGGCGGACTCGAAATTTTCACTAAAATCGATATGGGTATCGTTTTCAGGGTTTTTGGGGTCGCTGATTGTGAATATAACATCCATTTGGTGATCCAAGATGGCGGACTCGAAATTTTTACCAAAATCGATATGGATATCGTTTCCAGGGTTTATGGGGTCGCTGATTGCGAATATAACATCCATTTGGTGATCCAAGATGGCGGACTCGAAATTTTCACTAAAATCCATATGGGTATCGTTTTCAGGGTTTTTGGGGTCGCTGATTGTGAATATAACATTCATTTGGTGATCCAAGATGGCGGACTCGAAATTTTCTCTAAAATCGATATGGGTATCGTTATCAGGGTTTTTGGGGTCGCTGATTGCGAATATAACATCCATTTCGCGATCCAAGATGGCGGACTCGAAATTTTTACCAAAATCGATGTGGGTATCGTTTTCGGGGTTTTTGGGGTCACTGATTGCGAATATAACATCCATTTGGTGATCCAAGATGGCGGACTCGAAATTTTTACTAAAATCGATACGGGTATCGTTTTCAAGGTTTTCGGGGTTGCTGATTACGAATATGTTATTCATGTAGCAATCCCAGATGACTGGATGGATGATATATTCGTAATAAGCAACTCTGAAAACTGGGCGAAATGTGGGTGCTAGCACCTCTGCCTGCGGTAAGACCCATAATGGAGGAGTGGCTAGAGAGGCCACACGGCAGCCTCTCGTACCGGCTGACGCAGGTGATTACCGGACACGGGTGTTTCGGGAGTTACCTGTGTCGGATCCGGAAGGAGCCAACGTCCGAGTGCCATCACTGTGATGCGAGCGAGGACACAGAGCTGCACACGCTGACCGAGTGCCCGGCGTGGGACACGCCGAGGCGGGTCCTAGTGGCGGCTCTGGGGGTGGGAGTCCTCACACTCGCCACGTTGCTCACAGCGATGGTAAGATGCGCGAACGCTTGGGGTGCGGCTGCCTCCTTCTGCGAGCAAGTAATGCTCGAGAAGGAGGCGGCCGGTCGGGTCCGGACTAGACTCTGGGCCCAAGAAGCCCGCGCAGAGCGAAGCCGAACCGGACGTCGGAGGTCGCAGAACGACCTCCGTCCTCCATGAGCGCTGGCCTGGCGGTGACCGGTGGAGCCGCCTGTCACCCTAGTAGAAGCAGGCCGCGGCGCGGCGGCGGCGCAAAATGCGCCTCCCCGTAACCGGGGCAAGATGGGGACACAGTGGTCCCCACAACCCGAAGGAGATGGTCCTGGGTCTGCCGGGGTGCGAGAGATATGCTTTTGGCAATCTCACCTCCGGCAACCAAAGACCCAAGACGGCGTGCGTTTTAGTCGGTTCGAGTCCGACATAACCGCCTTCACCGGCTCCGTGGGGGTGGTATCCGTAAGGATTTTTCGCACGATAAAAAAAAAAAGCACCTCTGCCTACCCCTACGGGGAACACAGGCGTGAGTTTATGTTATGTTATGAAAACCTCCAAAACGATGCTCATGTTGACTTTGTGGGAAATTTCAAGTCCGCCATCTTGGATCGCTAAATGGATTTTATTATACGTAATTAGTCACCCCAAAAACCTCGATTTGTTTTTTTTTAAATTTCAAGTCCGCCATCTTTGATCGTCGGTAACATGGTCGTCAAGCCCAATAGCAGACAATTGCCGGCAGGCAATCATACGATGGGAAACTGTCGACTCCCAACTGATCGTGTGTAGCCGCAAAACTGACAGCAGGGCATGGCCACCAGGCCAAAATCGCTTTCGTGTGTGGGCGCTGTCGACTTAGGACTGCAGGCCGTCCGATACGATTTGAAACTGCAGGCGAACTGATCGTGGATAGGCTCCTTAAGAATATATCATCAATTTAGCGGTCCCGGCGATTAGCGAAATTCGAATTCGAATCCGAATCCAACCCCGAACCCGAACCCGAATCAATATCCAAATTCAAGTCAGAAGCGAAATAGAAATTCGAAATCGAAAAGGAAATCGAATTTAAAACCGAAATCGAAATCGAAACCAAAATCCAAAAACTCAAACTTAAAATATTACGTTTGCTTGATCATAATTGGTTGAGTAGAACCGGAGATATAACCAAAAGTCGCAATAGCCGACATCCATGCGAGCGGAGCCGCGGGCGTCACCTAGTAATATAAATTAGCGTGAGTTGATGTGCCTTGACAGAACAAAGAGAACGAATAGGAGTTATATATAGAATATTACAGAAAAATTATATATAAAAACTGAAGTGACAACCCTGACAAAACTGCAAAAGGCGGCATTTCCGCAAACATCAAACGCGATGAACTACTGTAAGATCTCTCGTTATACTGTGCTTCTACTATGGATGACTATACAGACGTACATACATATGATCACGCCTTTATTATATCCTAAATCACGCCTTTATTATATCCTAATTATGCCGGAGGGGTAGGCAGGCGTGAATGAACACCCGATTTTTTTATGTTTTTTTTTTAATATAATAATATAATAATTGTAGTCGGTCCCATGTAATAGGTGGTGAGCCTGTTGCCATAATATTCCGGCCACTATTGTTGACTCGAGCCTATATCTGAGGCTGAGTCTGGTCTATATCTGATGTTAAACAGCTCTATCCCTTAGTCGCCTTGTACGACACCGCATGGGGAAGAGTTGGCCCCAATTCCTAAATATACTAATAAATAAAATAAACTAATTCGTCTCCTTTCTCCACAGTCTCCGAGAAGGCAGCATCGAGCATTTCCTGGCTCGAAATCTAGTCCCAGGCGACATCGTCCACCTGAATGTCGGGGATCGTGTGCCAGCAGACCTCAGGCTCTACGACTCAGTAGACCTGGCGATAGACGAGTCTTCTTTCACGGGGGAGACTGAACCGGCTGTCAAAAGTGTCCTACCTAATAAAGCGGCCGCGGGAAGAGTTAATAAAGATAATATCGCGTTTATGGGGACGCTGGTCAGGTGTGGAAATGCTAAGGTGAGTGTTTGAATTTATTTGGTATTATTTTTTAACAGACTATAAAGAAATACGAGTACCTAACCAAACTAGTATGAAATATACCTACAGTAATAATAACGGGAATTAACGCGATGATGGTATAGGATTGGGTAATCCAACCTCAACTCCGGCCTAGCACCACGACCCACAGTCGGCGTGTGGTTTTAGTCGGTTCGGGTCCGACATAACCTCCCCTTCCGGCTCCGGCATTATCCGAGGAGATGTCCGCACGAAAAAAAAATGATTTGGTAATCTGTGGTATACACACGTACCTTTGATTTGCTTGACTTTCCCGTTTTTATTATTGTATATCATGGAACGCATGAGTTTAGTTCAATATGAAATGTGTTATTCAATAATTTCAATAGCAAAACCCGGCCAATTGCGAGTCGTACTCATCCAAAAAGGGTTCTGTACCAGATTTTACTGTTTTAGTAAATATTTGTGGTTATAACCCTTACTATTATCCCTGGCAATCTAATGTTGGTGTGCAATAAAGAGTTGTCTCTATTTATCATCTGTAAAAAATTCAACTGGTTTAGCTATGCTCACGCTTGCGCTAGCACGATTCATGAGATACATACAGACAGACTGACGGACGACGTGTCTTAGTAATAGGGTTCTGTTTTTAACCTTTGGGTATGGAAACCTAAAAACCGTTTAGTCATCGTCATTGTCAAAAACAGGAAAAAATCGCGGACTTTCTATCCTGTTTCTGGGTGGTTATAAAAAAATAAGCACGAAGGCCTAATGCGGGCGCTCCGCTCCGCTCCCGCATTAGCCTTCTAACCTAACCTATCCAAGTCGTTTTAATTTTTTATTGTAGGGCATCGTAGTAAGCACCGGCGAACGCTCCGAATTTGGTGACATCTTCCGTATGATGCAAGCTGAGGAGGCTCCCAAGACGCCCCTACAGAAGTCGATGGACACCCTCGGCGCTCAGCTGTCGATGTACTCGTTCTGCATCATTGGCTTCATCATGGTGACGGGGTGGCTGCAGGGGAAGGCGCTCCAGGATATGTTCACTATTAGTGTCAGTCTTGCGGTTGCTGCGATACCTGAAGGTGAGTATCTGTGAGATGTGAACTCAGAGTGTGATGGGTTGCTAAATATCCTACTAATATTAAGAATATGAAAGTTTGTGAAGATGTTTGTAATTCAATTACTCTCTAACAGCTGAACGAATCTGGCTGAAATTTGCTTACAGGTTACAGTTTGAAAGCACTAGGAACTTTTTATTCTATGAATTGTGCAAATTAAAAAATACTATCCCCTGCTCCACCCTACCGCGATCTTCCTTATCTGGGCTTTTACGGAACCGACTGCCGTCCTATTCTCGAAAGAAAAGCGTGTACCAATGTCTCGCCAGTCAATGAGCAAGAGTACTACTTTGAAAGTGAGAATGGCTTGGGGTCCGAAGGTCAAGAAAGGAATATGTTACTTTTAAAACAACTACAACTTGGTGCTTTATTATTATACTCTTTTACGTATTTTCTACTTGATAAATAAATTTAACAAGACGCAAATTCCACCTCTTACCAAATAAAAATAAAGTAAAATTCTTAATAAATAAAGTAAAAAAAAAGCTCGATCGGATTCACTCAAGTCGTATTCTGAGCGGTTTTACAACTGACCTATATATATACTGGAATCGTCTACTTTGAAAAAAAAAAAGCTTAATTCGTTTTATTGTATCATATCAAAAATACATTTTATAAGTGGTTTTTTATCGGGTAACCTTTATATCCAGAATTACTACTATTATGTACATTAATTATATTTTTTAATGATATTGTCGACTAGCGACTCCGATTTCTCATGTGAGTCGCCATTCGCGGCAACTCCAATTAGCGATCCTATATTTTGTCTAATTTAGGATGATAATTATAACAGATAACGCATTTTGTTTCCATACAAGATACTCTAAAAATTATAATAGCACATAGACGAGGCACGCCCACTTACCGTAATGGAGCGTCTTGCAAAAATACCGCAAAATGTATTTGTGTATTTTGTAACAATCTAGTTGAGCAACTTTGAGTTAAGCACATATTTGTATATAATATTTCATTTATTTGTATGAATGTCATGTACTTAAGTGTACAATAAAGAATATCCATACTTAATATTATAAATGTGAAAGTAACTCTGTCTGTCTGTCTGTCGGTCTGTCTGTCTGTCTGTATGTTACGCTTTCACGCCTAAACTACTGAACCGATTTTGGTGAAATTTGGTATAGGGGTAGAGAACACCTTGAGGAAGGACATAGGCTACGTTTGGTCGCGATAACCGACTTCCACGCGGGCGGAGCCGCGGGCAAAAGCTAGTATAAAATAAAATAGCTTTTGCCGCCCGCGTGGATTTCTGATATCACGAACAAACATAGACTAGGTGTCCAGGGTGGGTGTGTAACGGTTGATATAATAACAAAAAATCTAACGTTCACTTGACATAATATCACTTAATATAATTTTATTTAATATAACGATCAGTTGTCATATTGAACTGTAGATATAATTTCATTTTATCTAATTTCTTTTGATAATGCACATTTGACATAAAATTCGTTTAGTATATTATTTATTTACTATAATATTCATAATCTCTAAGTAACTTTTAATATAATTTAATATAATATAATTAATATAATTGTAGTTGTTCTTCCCTTTATACCCTATACATCACCCAACTATTGTTACCAGGAGGATCTGGATGCAATCTGGACTTTAGGGCACCCCGACTCGGATAGGTTAGGTTAGAAGGGGATGGCGGGGTCTAAGACCCCGCCATCCCCTTCGTGGTTTTTTTTTTAAATCAACCAGAAGTAGGAGCCCCGCGAAGCGGGGCTCCGTCGACCAAGTCCGACCTCGACCAGAAAATTAGGTCAAAAGAACATTAGGTTAAATGAAACTTATATTAAAAGAATATTATGCATTTTGAAAATTATATCATATGAACTTTATACAAAATGTTATTATATCAAAGGAAGATTATATCATATAAAACATTATATCATATGAAATTAGGTTATTTGATATTATAGCATATGAAAATTATAACATATGAACGTTATTTCAAGTAAAATTAGAGCATTTGTTATTATATCAAACATTACACACCCGTCCAGGGTATCAGCTAACTCCGTACCAAATTTCATTCAAATCAATTCAGTAGTTTTTACGTGATAGAGTAACAAACATCCATCCATACTTACAAACTTTCGCTTTTATAATATTAGTAGGATAGTAGGATGTGTTTTATCAACCTTAAGGCGATTGGCACACTGCAACGCTCGACGCGGCGTCGTTCGTCGACGCGCGTGGACGCGAGAGAGCTAGTATAGTCCGAGAGATTTAGAATTTTTTTGGCAGGTAGGTGTGTGAAGTAATCTAAAATTTTTAGGAAAGTAAAGTAAAGCCATCCGAACCATTAGCTCGATAGCCCAGACTATATTAACGCTAGAGATGAAAAGAAAATGATTAGAAGTGCAAGCTATTTTCGACTTATTGACATAACATAGTAACTAATTTTTTTTCTTATATTCGCGATCAGCGTCGTCTATTAACGCGAAAAGAGACGTAACTAAGAAAATGCCATTTGGGTTGAAAGTCGCTTAGAGTCTCTGCGTGTTCCGATAACGAGCCAAAACAGTGGTGTCGGCTCCAATACCCGATATTGGGCATCGATATTTGACTTCCTCCGATCTCGGATATCGGATATTATTTTGATATCGGACGTCAGTTGATGTGAAAGCGCTCTAAATTTGCCGTTAAATAGTCATGTTGTATTGCAATAATATTAATTTAAAATTCGTCTCAATTCCTACACAGAAATTTCTAACAGCTCTCGGACTAAAAATCCCTCGAAAAACACGCGCGTGAATGCAGATTTCAGTGTGCCATACCTCGCGTTTTCTGCTTGTACGCGCGTATTCTGCGGCAACGCGCGTCATTGCGTTGTCAGTGTGTGGGACCCCGCGTTTTTCTATACAAAATGAGCTCCGTAGAGGCGACGAGCGCGACGCCGCGTCGACGCAACAACGCTCGACGCCGCGTCGCGCGTCGCAGTGTGCCAATCGCCTAAAATCGACCTGAGAAAAGATTTTTTTTTAAAAGGACACCTCAATTTGACTTCAACTCGCCTGATGGTAAGCTAAAGGCAAAGTCTCGGAAAGAGAGTCACCATCGTAAACATGTACCATGTTAACAATGGTGGCACTCAGCTTGACGGCCTCATCAGATGCCTTTTCACGCCCCGCTTAAAGGACCCAGGGCTGTAGGAAGACTAAACCTCATTGTTTTGTTGACAGGTCTTCCTATTGTGGTGACAGTGACCCTCGCTCTGGGCGTGATGCGCATGGCTAAGAGGAATGCTATCGTCAAGAAACTGCCCACTGTTGAAACATTGGGCTGCGTTAACGTCATCTGCAGTGATAAAACAGGTAAATATAACACTTGATAAACTCACTATAACTCAGGAATTAAAGTGATTTAAATTACGAAAGACTGATATGAAAGGTATTGTTTTTTTTAAATGAAATTTTTATAGCATTTATTATGCTCAAGTGGGACTTGAACTCACGACCTTTTCCTTACAGGGGGAATGCTCTTCCAACTGAGCTATTGAGCCACCCTTGAATCACTTCAAATTTCCCTTCTCTTTATATCCGTCTTTAAGGGCGACGCTGGAGCCATCTACCAACTTTCTTACGAACTGTTGAAACAAAGAAATGATTTTTCAACCATAATTTTTAAACATTGATTTTTGATGACTCCGCCCTTAAAGACGGATATAAAGACCATTCAGCCTAAATCGCGATTTATTTGATGACCGATTATATAGACATAATGATAGATTTGACATAATTGCCTATACAATCTTTCCTCAGACAAATCCAGATTCAGGCTGAGTGTAATTCTAGAATACGGGCTTTGACTCAAACTCCTCTTGCTCCCAGGAACACTAACAAAGAACGAGATGACTGTGACCACCATCTCCACGTCCGGTGGACACATCGCTGAAGTGACGGGAACTGGGTACAATGCGATGGGCGACATCCAGTTGCGTGCTTACAAGGGACGCGACCTAGATGTCGCCAGGATGGCTGTTAATACCATGCTGGAGGTATGTTTCATTTAGGGCCGGTTCGACCAAACGCTAGTAAAGTATATTCCTAGAATTAACAGCCGATATGTGGCTGATATGAGCTGTTTATTCTCGGAATAAACTTTACTGGCGTTTGTTCGAATGTACCCTTAATGCTGTATTATAAAGTGTAAGTATTTATAAAGTGTTAAACAAAAGATCGGCCAAGTGCGAGTTGGATTTGCACACGAAGGATTCCCAAGTATAACATTTTTTTTCAATTAGGCATGTTATTCGCAGCTATTTAGAAATTATATCAATCAAAATTCTTGTGGAACAAGGAAATCAACTGAGTACATCGACATGATTCACCCATAGTATACGAAGAAGTACTGCATAACTCTCTTGTGTGTTACAGGCGGCTGTCCTATGCAACAACGCCACGATCCGTGATGCTACGTTATACGGGCAGCCGACAGAGGGCGCCCTACTCGCGTGTGCACTCAAGCACGGCCTGTCCGACCTACGGGACACGTATACCCGCCTGCACGAGATACCTTTCAGGTAAGGACACACACTGATAGTTATAGTTGTGTATAACGCCATCTAGCGAGGCGTGAGGGAACTACGACCCAGCTTCGTGCAACAATGCTGTGATCCGCGACGCGAGGTTATACGGTCAGGCCACAGAGGGCGCCCTACTCGCGTGTGCACTCAAACACGGCCTGTCCGACCTACGGGACACCTATACACGCCTGCATGAGATACCCTTCAGGTATAGGACACACAGAATCAAGTCTAGTTAGCACTGCTTTAGTGGCTAAACTACTCGCTACTACACAAAAATCGTTCGTATTATGGTTTGGTACAGTACACAAGTGAGTGGTGTTGTGCATGATGAACGGGCGGCGGCCACTAATGAACTTGACTAAATCAACAGGTTCGGACTTGTTTAGCCGGTGAACCAGTGAGCATGGATTTGTGGTGGAAGGCGCTACTCGCTCGAAAAAATAGAGTAAAATGGAGCGACTCGACTAAATCATTTACTAAATTACTCGACTAATTTTTGTAGTTCGCACATATTTAGCTACTAAATTACTCGCTACTGTACTAAATTACTAGCCTAGTCCGAACTAGGCTTCACTTAGACAGTTGTAGTTGTGTATAGCGCCATCTAGCGAGGTGTGGATGAACTACGACGATACTAGCAACCCTGCTTCGTGCAACAATACTGTGATCGCGACGTTATACGGTCTGTCCACAGAGGGCGCACTACTCGCGTGTGCACTCAAGGACACAACTGTTGCGTTCGAAGTACTGTGAACTTGACCTTGTAATTTAAAAATATTTGGGGTCGGGGCTAGGCCGACGGATAATTTATGATCTAATACAATCCTGTATCGCGCAAAAAAATTATTACCACAGTGTGAAAAATTAATTAAGGGCTATTTATAATATCAGACAAATATATACAGCCCAAAGTCAACTACGGATGCACGGCTTAAGTCAACAATAGTGCCCTGAATGCGCAGTTGATCCCACTACTTAATTAATAAAAATAAAAGTTTCAAAGCCTAAGAATGGGGGACATTCTGGGAAAGCGACATTTTGGGAAAGGGACATTTTGGGAAGTTGACATTTTGGGAAGTTGACTTTTTGGGAAGGGACATTTTGGGAAGTTGACATTTTGGTACCAGGGGACATTTTGGGAAGTTGACGTTTGAAGCCACAACCCCCCTATTAAGTGGGACCGAATCCAATGATTGGTGAAATGAGGGTTTTTTTTTTTTTATCGTGCGAAAAATCCCCACGGATACCACCCCCACGGAGCCGGTGGAGGCGGTTATGTCGGACTTGAACCGACATAACCGCCTGGTGAAATGAGGGTGGCAATTTACTACCCACACATGAAAAATGCAAATATTGTAGTGTTTCGGAATTATAATACTTGAAACATCAATGTAAACCTTTGAGAATGCCGTAAGGCGAAACCGGTCAGGTTTAGAAGTAAAATAAAGTCAGTGGAAAAGTACAAGTGTGTTATTCAATATGTATGTATGTATGTGTGTAAAAAATTTAATATAATATTTTGTGTATTGTTTTGAATAACTGTATGACTCTTATTGTACAAGTAATCAAATCTGTAAAGTATTTACTTAGTTGTGTGTGTGTTTTTTTCTTTTGTTTCTGTATCTCGTAGGTTTATGATATTTTCTGAAGTTTACGCGAATGTCACTCATTGAAATAAAACCACTTTTTACGGATTCTATCGCGGTATATTTGTTATTATTACTTTTTAACCCGACGTTTCGGCTGCTTTGCAGTAGCCATTTTCGCGGTTACTGCACAGCAGCCGAAACGTCGGGTTAAAAAGTAATAATAACAAATATACCGCGATAGAATCCGTAAAAAGTGGTTTTATTTCGTAGGTTTATGTTTGAATAAATAAATATTGTCTTTCTTCCTTCTTCTACAGTTCAGAAACAAAAATGATGGTTGTGAAATGCGCGCCCAAGTTTGCCGAGGGCAAACTAAAGGAGGAAGTTTTCGTCAAAGGGGCCATAGAGAAGGTGCTGCCATTATGTACTCAGTACATCGACAGCGGCGGGAACTACGTGCCCATGACGAAGGAGAAACAGAATGACTTCATAGCTGAAGCTTATAATATCGCGAGAATGGGTGAGTAGTGTCACTGTAAATGCATAATTTTGCTCAAGTGCTTGCCTTAGATAGATACAATAAAATAATATTCCACAACATTCTACAACGCTATCTAGACCCATGGTAAGCTTAACTAGCTTGTGTTAGGGAATCTATAATGCAGATAAGCATACCTACATGATACATAGATTTTTTTTTTTTTCATCAAACCAATACGTGTGGGGTATCTATAAGTCTTCCAAAATGCTATTGAGGTTTCTAATATTATTTTATTCTAAACTGAATAGTTTGCGCGATAGCCATTTCAAAAGGGGAGAAATGTATCCCCCCTCCCTCCTCTAACTTCTAAAATAAGAGAACGATAAGACAAAAAAAATATGATATTCATTGCTATGCAAACTTCCAACGAAAATTGGTTTCAACGAGATCTAGTAAGTATTTTTTAATACGTCATAAACCGCAATTTTAGCCTTTCATTCAATTAACTCAAAAAAAAAAAAAAAAATTAATGAACTACAAGATCTTTTAGATATATTATGTTACTTGCTGCTACGGAACCCTTCATGGGCGAGTCCGACTTGCACTTGTCTGTTGTGTCTTGTGGGCCCGAAGTTTCATGGTGAAGTTTCCTTCGCAATAGGAGTAGAAGCTCTCAGTTTCCCTTGCTTAAAGTTATACCTATGCTTCCCTAGGTCTCCGCATCATAGCCCTATGCCGCGGTAGTCGGCTAGAGGCGTTGACGTACACCGGCGTATGTGGCGTGTGTGATCCGCCAAGGGAAGGCGTTCGTGACGCCGTGGCCACTCTCGCCAGGGCGTCCGTTGACGTCAAGATGGTCACTGGTGATGCGCGGCCTACTGCACTAGCCGTTGGTATGTATTTACTGTCTTACGGCCGTTCCCAATAACATACTTACAGTTAAAGATAGATCGCAACAGACAAATTTGACGTATCGGCTGTTTAAATTCAAAACATGGTAACTGATATTTTGCGGTAAAGCGCATCGCGGTATAATTTTATTTTCCGAAATTGGTGTGAAATAGGAGGTACTATGTTTTGAATTTAAACAGCCGAGCACTTTATCCCTAGATGCGATCTATCTTTAACTGTCAGTATGTTATTGGGAACCATCCTTATTATCTACAATTAGGCGTTATCCTGATTGCATTCAAGGCCAAGATGCCCTCGGAGCTCAGGGTCCACCTTCCGGATCTTCCTCCTCCACTTAGCACGATCTTGGGTGTCCAAGGTAGTGAGACCGTTTGCACGCATGTCTGAATGAAATTTTTATAGCATTTTTAAGCTAACTGTTTAAGTTCGAAATACATCGGGAAAAAGAAGCGCTCAAGTGGGACTTGAACTCACGACCTTTCCCTTACAGGGGGAATAGTCTTCCAACTGATCTATTGAGCCACACCCGAATCACTTCAAATTTACCTTCTCTTTGTATCCGTCTTTAAGGGTGACGGTGGAGCCATCTACCAACTTTCTTACGAATGCACATGCGTGTGTATAATATTTACTGTATTATTCGTCGTCGGATTTTAGATTGCTTATAATAAATACTCCTAGATTTTATTGGGTGTTTGAACACCCCACTACAGTCCATCAAATCTAAGAGGTACCGTTTGACGTTTCATATTTTTCAAACCGAAACAACTTTGTTCATACGTACATTATTCAGTTTCGATAACCTTTTTCATAAAACCATGAATTTAGAAAGATTTCATTATTGTATCTAAAAATGTACAATTCTTAATATCTAAATGTAATTGAAAACTTTCAAACAAAGCAAAATAACACATATTTACACAGTAAATAATTTCTAATAGTTATATTCTTGACCTCATTACAAAGTTACGTAGTTAGGTCACTGCACGTAGTGTTGCGACTCTTCGGATACACTTGTATGCAAAAAAATCGTTTACATATACGAAAAATCGAATGTATTATTTACAAATTACACTTGACAACCAAACAAATATTTTTTCATGTGAATGGGATTTATCTCACATATTACGATTACATAACTAAATAGTTATGTAATCGTAATGTATGAGATAAAACCCATTCACCAAAAATACGTATTTATAAATCAAATATATTTGCTTCTTTAAAAAGTTGTCGAAAGCGATTTGTCGATTTTTGATTTTCGCGCCCAAATAAGTCGGGGTTTCTCGCGCTAACGCTGTCGAAATAGTAAATGGAGTCAGGGATAGTGTTTTTTACATTTATTTTTGTGTATGATAGTATGGGTTTGCATATTACAGAGAAATAAACAAATTTTTAACAAGCACATCCATTGATTTTACAATTACAATTTTTTCTTCTAAGTCTTATTTCTACGTCTAAAACTAATAAAAATAAGGTATGTAGAACCCATTCACAAAAATGTTGTTGCCTGATGTTATAAATTAACGACGTTACTGCGCGACCGCATAATGCACTGAATACACAGATACCCTAAAATAAATTAATTTAATTATTTTTAGGTCAATAGGCAAAATCGCAGGTGTCCAAGTCTCTACAATTTTTTTTTTCTGGCAACACTGCCAACTACAAGCGCACGCGGTCCGCTCGGTCGGTTCGGCGTCAGCAGTCTCTCGCCATCTTGGAAGCTGACTGTGCGCGTACTTGCTTTCTCGTTTGTGTTTTACAATTTGTGACTTGGCTATTACTTTTCTGGACTGATCATTCTTTATCCGTTTACCTTGGCAATATTTATACTGGACTCCGAACTAAGCAAGTGTTTATTAATAATGTCGAAAAGAGGACGTACTTTGAACAGCCAGGCTCGTGAATTGGTGGTGAAATTACACGAGTATTTTGAGCGTGAATCTCAAAATGGTGGACTTCTACTGCCAGTTACACAAGTTCGGGATCGCGTCGGTGAAGCTCTCGGTATTGGTAGCCGCACCGTTGGCAAAATATTAAGTGAAAAATATGGGCCTTCGGGGAGTGACAGTAACGTACTTCACACACCGAAAAAACGAAAAAGAAATAAACCTGTGACAGGCATCGATGAATTCGATAGTCATGCTATTAGAAACCATATATACGGGTATTTTACAAGAGGCGAATTTCCAACATTGGCAAAGTTATGTGCAACTTTAAAAGATGCCGGGCTGTATAAGGGAAGCATAGAGTCGTTGAGAACGGTAATAACAGGAATTGGCTTCAGATACAAAAAAGTTGACAAACGAAAAATTGTTATGGAGCGACATGACATAATTATGCAGCGACTAACATTCCTGCGCGAAGTTAAACAAATTATAAACTGGGATAATGTAATATTTTTGGACGAAACTTGGCTAAATTCCAACCATTCTGTGCCGAAAACATGGACTGATGATTCTGAAGCTTCGTGCTCGAAGGTGCCGATAGGAAAAGGTGGACGCCTCATAATATGCCATGCTGGGTCAGCGTCTACAGGCTTCGTGGAAAACTCTTTATTAGCTTTCCAATCCAAAAGCACTAAAGAGTATCATGAAGAAATGGACGCAGTAAGGTTCCGAGAGTGGTTCTTAAATTTATTACAGAATATCCCTCCTAACAGCACAATTATAATGGATAATGCCCCATACCACTCTGTGCAAATTGATAAAGCACCTACGTCAGCCAATAAGAAAGCAGATTTGGTGGCATGGCTGCAAAGAAAAGGAGTGGATGCCGACATGTCACTATTAAAAGCTGAATTATTACAGTTAGTGAAATTGCATAAACCACCAAAACCGACATATGTAATTGACCAATTGGCCGAAGAGCACGGGCACAAAGTCATACGACTTCCTCCGTACCATTGCCAATATAATGCCATTGAACTGATTTGGGCCCAAGTTAAAGGTAATATTTTATAATATTATAATAATAACACGAGTACTTCTAACATTTATAATTTAAACAATGGTTTTCGTCTGCTATCAAATAGTTACATTATTGTTTTACAGGTTATGCAGCAAGACACAACACAAAACCACCCTTCAGTGTCAAGAAAATGGAAGGTTTATTAAAGGAAGCATGTGCCCAAGTTACACAGGAAGATTGGAGTAAAGTAGTACAAAAAACAAAGAAAATAATAATGGACGACTTCGAAAGAGACGTACACTTTGATAATGTAATGGACAATCAACTGGTCATTAATTTAAATGACGATGATGACGAAGACGACGATACTAGTACTAGTAGTGAATAAAAAAATATCCTAAACATTTCTTTTATTTAATTATAACAATTGATTTCTTAAAATTCGGATATTATAGTAATCGATCTCTTAAAGTTCGGATATTATAGTAATCGATTTTTTCATCCCATCCCTATCATTCAATTGTCAGAACTGTCAAACGGTACTTCTTAGATTTGACGGACTGTAAGACCTTATTGAGCAGATCTACCTCACTTCTAGCTGGTATAACTGCTGAATGACGAACAAGGATAGCGCAGGATATTTTTTCAGGGTTGGGAGAGCAAAAGTTAGTTGCTCCTCTCTGTATCAGAGCAGACACAGAGAGGAGCAGCTCAATAGAGCAGACACAGAGAGGAGCAACTCAGATCTCTAGGAGAGTTCTATAGAGGATCTTTGGGGTTAAGACACCCTCACATGTAAGCCGATACACCTGCTGAATAGCCTTCAAACAGACCTAGAGAAGACCTATAGGCCTAAAAAGGAGTGTTGGGAGTGCATAAGTTAGTTGCCCCTCACTGTATCAGAGCAAACACAGAGAGGAGCAACTCAGATTTCTAGGAAAGTTCTATAGACGATCTTTGGGGTTAAGACACTCTCATCTGTAAGCCGATACACCTGCTAAATGGCCTTCAAGTAGGCCTAGAGAAGACCTGTAGGTCTAAAAAGGCCACTTTATTGGAATCATACTAGCGTAATATTTTGTCTTTTACACGACTTTTACGCGAAATTAAAGTCTGCCTAGTAAATTAATTGGTGTGATTCAGCTCATATAGGTGGCCATTTTACGAATTTAATAGGAATCTATTGAGATTTACTGGAAATTCAAAACTCACCCATTTTCATTCTTTCTATGTTCTATATCGGTATCATAATGATGTGCGCTAACGGGCTACCAAATTTTGGGTGTGCTCTCCTCTTGTATTATTTTACTTGATTTTATTCAAGGAACCGTCTAACTGTACCCCGGCATAACCTCATCTATTAATGTGTACCCGTCTTGGCCCCGAAGATCTTCATGGGACCCGCATACACCATATCCGAGGGAACCATCTCAATGGCCCTGGGTCAACCGGGGTGCGAGGTCTATGTCAGTGGTAATCTCACCTTAGGCAACAAATGAACCTAAATGGCGTGTGGTTTTAGTGGGTTCTAGTTCGACATAACCACCCCGTATGGCTCCAATGAGGTGGGAGTATCCGTGGGGATTTCTATTATATCTATTTGACCATGATTCTTCTATTTCAGCACAAATGGTCGGCTTGGACGTGTTGCACTCACAATCCTTGTCGGGCGAACAGCTAGAGTCTATGCCAGATGATGAGCTCGACAGAATCATTGATACAGTAAGTATATTGAAATTCCCTAAAGCCAACGAGACGAGAGAAAAAAGGTAAACAAAGCGACCATTACTAAGTTACGTTGCGATAACTAGCGATTATTTTCTCTGTCCTTGTCGCACATGTTGGTGGAGCGCTTATGTACTTTCTTAATTATTTCCCACACAATTTAATTGTATTTCAATTTTTGTAATTTAAAAAACCGCTTCTGTGAACGAAATAATGTTTGAGTATTGGCGCTCATTTGTTGACCACTTAGTGTTGAAGAAGGCCAATAGATGGCGCTGCGCACAGATTTTTCGAACTATATTTTGAGAATGAAGTTTCTACGAGCGAGACTCTCAAGCACCACGGCGGATCATCTACCCGCTCGCATTTTTGATCAGTCAGTGACTCGCCGCTGCACCGAACGGTGCCTCTCAACCCGCCGCCGCACCAAACGGAAGTTGAGTAATTCAACTCCTCGTTTCTTTTTCTGTGTAATTCTATAAGTTCCTTTGGCCACATTCTCAAGTCAGTATAAGTGAAGTGTATCGGAAGAAAACGACAAATTCAAGAAAATCACCGGCCGGTCGAAATATACCTACCCACCAGCACGTTCCTGGCACGTGCTGGTGGGCGCCTGTCTGCAGCTGAATCCTCACGAGGTGGAACTCAGGTCAGTGCCGGTTCTCTTGCGTTTTCATTCATAGAAGCGGTCACATGTGTATTTTCTTTCTATTACAACCAAACTTCAGGTCACAGGTTCTTATACGCTCTGTGTGCAAACACACCAGTTGGTAGGACTATTTACACGTTCACCATAATTTATGGTCCTTACGAGTCGGATAGGCCAGTAAATAACATATTCACGTAATTATTGGTGAATAATATTTCTTTCCTATTCATTTAATTAAAAGATTCACGTAATTTTGGTGAATTCTTTCCGCCATCTTAGTTTCATTACTTTCATTCGCTAACAGATTTACGTAAATTATTTGGTAAATTCTGTATTTAAAACGCTAAATCTACGTAATAATTGGTAGATATTTACAATAGTTGGTGATTTACGTATTAATTGGTAAATACTCATCATTCTATTCACATACGCGTAACTTTGTAGGTACCTATCTAGGTACGTAGCTAGTTACATTCCCGCTCCGCCGTGCTACTTGCGCTATTATATAATAAGCCGTAGTACAATTTTCAATAAAAAGTATATCTAAACTGTTTGTGTTGAATTACTATTATATTATAGTAGGTACCTTACAGATAATCTTCTTGTTATATTTCAATAGGTAGGTCCTACCTATCGTTAATTTGCAAACATGACGTCAGGTCAGATTATTATGTTGAATCAAAAAAAGGAATTATTGTTTGCACGCATTACCCGTTGGTATAAATCGTCGAAATTCATTGTTTGTTTTGACATAACGACGCGAGCTAACGAGGATTTTTTGGCCGAGACCGAGAACATCGATGATGTTCGCGATAAGTTCGAGTCGATTGTAGATCAAATAAATAGCTTAAATTTATCATTAGAATCCCCTGTGGAATCCGACTATTCTTGCCTTGACTCATTTGATGAATTGTATTCGAGAATAAAACGCATTAGAAATAAATTATCTACGCCCAAGGTCAAGGAGGTCGCCTCACACGGGTCGAGTAATTCGAACGCGTCTGTAGTGGGATTGGAAATGCTTGTTGTTCCGAGTTTTGACGGACGCCCTGAAAACTGGAATACATTTTATCAGTCCTTTAAGGCCAATATTCATTCAAACAAACAATTGTCTGATTCGCAACGTGTGCAATACCTATTCTCAAAACTAAACAATGACGCATTAAAGTTCACTGCCGGTATTGTTCCGTCAAGTGAGACCTACAGTATAGTTTGGGACGCCTTGGTCAAGAAATACCAAGATAAACGTTCATTAGGTTCATATTATCTTAATAATATATTAGACTTAAAGAATTGTTCACCTAGTGTGAACTCACTTGATTCATTTATAGGTATATATTCCTCCTCTATCGCCGCGCTTAAAGAGTTAGGTATAAATGATTTAACGGACTTCATGTTTCTACAATGTGCCTTGAGGAAAATGGACACTCTAACCATCCAAGCCTTCGAACTTTCTGTTCGAGGTGTCGATATACCTACGACGCAACAGCTGATCGACTTTGTACAAGATTATGCTAAGATGATTGAAAGGTCAAACCCGCGGTCTTCGTCATATGCGAAGTCGTCCACTGCTGGGACGCCACAGTCTAATGATAGGCGTGTACAGCGTAATTCTAAGTCGTTTGTTGTCAGTGAGCCGATTAATAATAATCGCGCCCGCCGCAGGTAACGCGTCCTGTTGTTTATGTGGCGGCAGCGACCACCGACACCTGTATAACTGCGCTCAGTTTAAAAATATGCAAAATGCAAAGGCTAGATATGAGTTTATTAAATCTAAGCGTGGTTGCGTGAATTGTCTAAGCACATTACATAATCTCCCGCAATGTAAAAGTACGTCAGTTTGTTTCTGTCAGAAAAAACATCATAAATTATTGCATTTTTATAATAATGTTAATAATTCGCACTCGCATGCGACGACTGTTGCCGTCCCCCCGCAGCCCCAGTGCGACCATGTTAGTCCCACTCCTGAGTCACCGCTCGCTTCAAGCACTGTGCATTCGTATGCCTCTAGCCATAAGGGTGATATTCTCTTGGCAACCGCTCAGGTGTATGCTCGCCCTAAAGGTAGCACTGGAAATAAATCTGTAGTCAGATGTCTAATTGATAATGGCTCACAGAATAACTTAATCACATTGTCCTGTTGTCGTTTTTTGAATTTACCAATAATACCAATGAGTAATTCTGTTGTCAAAGGTGTTGGTTCCACTTCGCACCCGATAATAGGCTATGTGTATTTGGACATTGAATCTCGTATTTATGCAGATCATAAGTATACTATACATGCGTTAGTTATGAATAGCCTTACGGATCAATTGCCCTCGCAATTAATTAAGTGTGATCGCGAGTTAAATCTTCGCGATTTACCGCTTGCTGACTTAAGCTGGAACATTCCAGGAAACATTGATATAGTATTAGGTGCACAGCTCTTCCCGTATATCTACTTAGGAAATAGAGTCGAGTGTGGTCCCAGTGCCCCTTGTGTACTATCAACCGCGTTTGGGTATGTACTTATGGGTGATTACCCACGTAAAGATGTTGTGCCTGCAGCCGCATCCTTTTCTGCGCTAGCACTAAATGATTTAGTGCAAAAACCATGGGAACTTGAGGAAGTTCCTGTGAAGCGCCTATTGTCTCCAGAAGAAACCGAGTGCGAGAATATTTTCACATCTACTGTGACTCGCGATGACGTAGGTCGTTATACTGTTGCGCTGCCGTTCTGCAAGGATCCCTCTGAACTAGGGAACTCGCGCGGCGTCGCTCACCGCCGGTTTTTGTCGCTCGAGCGTAAACTTCGTCAATCACCAACCGTACACGAAAATTACAATAAGGTTATTCAGGACTATTTAGATAACGGTTATCTTAGTCTCGTTGATGACTCTAATTTGTCTATGGATGGTTATTACATACCACATCACGCAGTAGTTCGACATGACAAACCGATGCCACGTATTGTGTTAGACGCGAGCGCTAAAACCCACACTGGTCTTTCGCTCAATGATATTTTACATTTGGTCCCAATTTACAGGCAGGCCTGTTTTTATTATTATTAAATTTTAGGCTATTTCCTATCGCAATGAACGCTGACATAAAACAACATTATTTACGTATTGGCGTACCTGTTGACCATCGTAAATACCTGCGCATCTTATTCAGGTTCAAGGAACTTTGGCTTAGTAAGAGTGATTGGGATGACCCTGCTCCAGAGCATATACGCTCACGCTTTTCCGCTCTCGTTCAAGAATCAAAATTGCTTGACACATTAAAAATTCCGCGATATATAGGTGTCGAAGTTGATTGCGAATTACGTCTTGTCGCATTTTGTGATGCCAGCCTGAATGGCATGGGATGTGTTATTTATGCACATTGTACCTACCCATCTAGCATTCAAACTCGCATTTGTGTGCAAAATCAAAGGTCACTCCGACAAAGATTACTACGCTTGCTCGATTAGAGTTATGTGCTATTTTGCTTATGTCAAAGTTAATAAGAACTGTACGTGATTCTTATGCATTACGCATTCCCGTTACTGACATTTACGCCTTTTCTGATTCCACGATTGCCTTATCATGGGTTCACTCGTCACCACATCGGTGGTCGATTTTTGTTAGCAACCGGGTCGCTCAGTGTCAAGAAAACTTGAACGCTGAACATTTTTATCACGTCGCCGGAGCCATTAACCCGAGTGATTGTCTATCACTCGGCATGCTCCCCTCGCAACTTTTGACTTATGATTTGTGGTGGAACGGTCCAGCATGGATCCGCGGCCCCCCTGATGAATGGCCTATTAAGTCATTCTCTCCCGCCAACTGTTCTGACTTACCTGAGCATAAGGCAAATGTGTTAAGTTTGACAACAAAACACACAGAGTCGCCATTGTTATGTACATTAGCACAACGTGTTTCTTCTTGGCAGAAACTACTACGCATCGTTACATACGTTTTAAAATTCGCACGATTTAAATTTAAGATCGAACCTCATTCTGTATCAGGATTACATCCTGTCCTTCTCCCTAAACGCGATCACGTTGTTGATCTAATAATTCAGCATTTTCACGTTGTCAATTGTCATACTGGACCTGGACTCCTCATGTCTATCATAATATATAAAACGCGTACTGGTACTTACAAACGCGCTGTAACCAAATTGTATCCTATCCCAACGCAATAACTTACAACGCTAAATAGAATCTTAAACTTTAATTTTTAACTCAAACTTTAAACATACTTTAGATAGAATATTGTTAGTCTAAGTTGTTATTTTAGCTATGTGTATTATTATGTTATACAAATTCACTATGGGCTCTAATCAGCCAGTGTTCGCTTGTTTGTTTCGTAACATCTTGCGACGTTCCAAAGCCGGGTGCATGGTGGAGCGCTTATGTACTTTCTTAATTATTTCCCACACAATTTAATTGTATTTCAATTTTTGTAATTTAAAAAACCGCTTCTGTGAGCGAAATAATGTTTGAGTATTGGCGCTCATTTGTTGACCACTTAGTGTTGAAGAAGGCCAATAGATGGCGCTGCGCACAGATTTTTCGAACTATATTTTGAGAATGAAGTTTCTACGAGCGAGACTCTCAAGCACCACGGCGGATCATCTACCCGCTCGCATTTTTGATCAGTCAGTGACTCGCCGCTGCACCGAACGGTGCCTCTCAACCCGCCGCCGCACCAAACGGAAGTTGAGTAATTCAACTCCTCGTTTCTTTTTCTGTGTAATTCTATAAGTTCCTTTGGCCACATTCTCAAGTCAGTATAAGTGAAGTGTATCGGAAGAAAACGACAAATTCAAGAAAATCACCGGCCGGTCGAAATATACCTACCCACCAGCACGTGCCAGGAACCACGCCTGTCTGCAGCTGAATCCTCACGAGGTGGAACTCAGGTCAGTGCCGGTTCTCTTGCGTTTTCATTCATAGAAGCGGTCACATGTGTATTTTCTTTCTATTACAACCAAACTTCAGGTCACAGGTTCTTATACGCTCTGTGTGCAAACACACCAGTTGGTAGGACTATTTACACGTCCTACCACATGTCACACGTACGTGACAATGGCCGAGCGACAGCTGTCGTTGCGTGTTTCATAGTACAGGAAAGCTGTCAGCACAGCGGTTCTAAACTGTCAGATCTGCCATCTTATGAGCAATTTCATATGGAATGCGCATGAAGTGATGCGTAATAATTTTCAAATAAAAAATGGACATGCTGAAACTTTGTTTACCTTTTTTCTCTCGTTTCGTTGGTTTTACTTTAAATTTTAAAGAGTATATTTTCATGGTTTACTATATCGATGGATGCCATAAAAGTACAGACTGGTACTTTTACTATTTTACAGATTACCGAATGTGGCAAGCGAAGTTAAAAAAAAATATGAATGCAGATTTGTTTCTTTTTTTTTTAATATAGTAATGTTTACTTTGAGTAAAATTTGCTATCTCCAGTATTTAAAGTATTACTTTCCCTCTAAAATCCATTCTGTTTTTTTCTATTTTTTTATACAGAACACGTCAATTTGACTTCACTTCGCCTGATATCAAGCCAAAGGCAAAGTCTCGGAAGGAGGGTCATCATCGTAAACATGTACCATGTTAACAGTGGTGGGACTCAGCTTGACGGCTTCATTAGATGCCTTTAAAAAGCTAGAAATATTGTGAAAATAAAAATTTCTGTTGCTAAAACGTTGGTATGTGTTCACAGGTGAGCGTGTTCTACAGGGTGACTCCAAAACATAAACTGGCCATCGTGAAGTCACTACAAAGGGTGGGCAACATTGTAGGCATGACCGGTTAGTACCGATACATATTTTGGACCTGGTATTCGAACTCGCTACCTATGGAAAGTGCTTAATCTTACCACAAACCGCAATACACCCCGTGAAAGATGCATTCGAGGATAATTAATGTTTAGCAGTTTAACGTATTTATTTCAGACAAATTAAATAAGTATCTCTATTTACAAATTTACCACCAAAAAGATAGTAATGTGACCAATTTCAGAATTTTCCTGCTTAACATTAATTTCCCTAAGATATAACATTTCTAAAATCAGTGTGAGAATTTTAATTGCGCGATTCAGAATCACTGCTTCCGTAGAAGTTCAGCTTGAAGTCGCTAGATGGCGCTTTACACAAATATTATCTCCACAGATAGTTACAAAATAAGATAAAATATTCAATTTTTTTTCGTTGCATAGGTGATGGTGTGAACGATGGTGTGGCCCTAAAGCGAGCGGATATCGGCATAGCGATGGGACGGAACGGAACTGACGTGTGCAAGGAAGCCGCTGATATGATACTCGTTGACGACGACTTTGCTACTATTATGTATGTATATTGGATTACTATTATTATTTATAGGGATATTTAGCCCTGCACAGATATTTGGGCCTCAAGTTAACATCACAAGTGCGAACGTCGATAAGAAGCGACGCAACTTTTATCGCTCTTTGACCATTCTTAATTTAATGAGCTGATGAATACCCAACTGACGAAACTGGCGAAATGTGGGTGCTAGCACCTCTGTCTACCCCTTCGGGGAATATAGGGTTTATGTGTATATTAAGTTTATGTTATGTTATGTTATGAATACCCAATTGTGTCATTGACCTCAAAGGCAATACTGGGCTAAAAACGAACAAAATGCACTCACGAAGTGGGTCCTTAAATTGAAAATATCGAAATTTATTGGCATTTGGAAGCGCAAGATGAAAAACAGAGTGTTATGGTACGCATTGGGAGAGGCCATGTCTTACAGAGTGCAGTAGGCTAATTGATTAATTTGAAAAATCATGGCTCGCAGTATCAAACTTGTTTTTCACCAATATAATACTCTTTTTTACTTCCAGTTCCGCCATAGAAGAGGGCAAGTGCATATTCTACAACATCCGAAACTTTGTGCGGTTCCAACTATCCACGTCGATCGCTGCATTGTCGCTTATCGCGCTCGCTACTCTTATGGGCATACCCAACCCGCTGAACGCTATGCAGATTCTATGGATCAATATTATTATGGACGGTAAGTTCTTTCCCTATATTTATCTCACTAGCTTTTGTCCACGGTTCCACCCGCGTGGATCTCGGTTATCGCGACCAAACATAGCCTATGTCCTTTCTCAAGGTCTAATCTACCCTTATACCAAATTTTATCAAAATTGGTTCAGTGCTTTAGGCGTGAAAGCGTAACATACAGACAGACAGACAGACAAACAGACAGTTACTTTCGCATTTATGAATCGTTGCTTGAAGTTAAGACTAGATTGTAGTTTTACAGTGCACCTCCTCTCTGTCCTTGCTCTGTGATTACATCATTCACGTTGGCCTGAGCATTCTCACAAGGAAATAGTTGAGGACCACATTGTACATTTGCTTTGGTCACCTCCTCTCTACATTTGCTCTGAAATTACACCATTTAGGTTCGTCCGAAATCACAGTTAGACCTCCTGTGTATATATTATGTTCTAAGAGTACACCACTCACATTTGCTGCCTCATCTCTACGTTAGCTCTGAGATTACACTAGTTGCTGAAACCGATCGGTTTCTCAAGGGCTCAGTCACCTCCTAATCTTTGCATTTGCTCTGAAATTACACTATTCATGTATAAACGAGCGGTTTTTCTAAAGCGTAGTTGCCGCCTCTTCTCAGCGTTTGCTTTGAGAATACACTATTCACGTAAAAACCGAGGGGTCTCAGAGCCCAAATATCGCCTCCTCTCTGCGTTTATACGTATAACCGAGCAGTATCTCAAGGATCTAGCTGCTATCCCTGGGTCCGTTGAGGTGCGAGAGATATATCCAACAACCAACAACCTCACCTTTGCACTTCGACCCACAGACGGTGGCGTGCGGTTTTAGTTGGTTCGAGTCCGACATAACCTCCCATAACGCCTTATCTTGCATTCATATTTAATAAATGTAATAGATGATAAACAGTTTCCTACTCTCATGAAGTATAGTGAAATCATTCCGTTTTTCAAAGCAGGGGACAAAAGTGATCCATCAAATTTTCGGCCCATCTCGATACTCCCAGCCCTCAGTAAAATCTTTGAAAAAATAATATTTAATCAACTGCTTTCACATTTTACGTATAACAAGCTGCTTCATGAAAAACAGTTTGGTTTCACTTAAGGCAGAAACACGACAGATGCAGGAGTTGCACTCCTTAAACATATATTTGATGCATGGTAAAAGAAGCAGGATCCCATCGGTATCTTCTGTGAGCTATCAAAAGCTTTTGATTGTGTTGATCATGAGACTTTGTTATTAAAATAGGGAATTTCGAACCGCTCACTTAGTTTGCTTAAGTCTTACCTCACTGGCAGAGTACAAAAAGTTAATATTAATGGTACCAATTCATCTGGAGCCCCTTTAATCATGGGAGTACCCCAGGGCTCGATATTAGGACCACTTTTATCTATATATATAAAATCACTTGTCCCGACTGACTGACTTAATGACTGATTCATCAACGCAGAGCCTAAACCGCTGGACCTACAAACTTGAAATTTTGACAGTAGTTGCATTTTATGATGTAAACATCCACTAAGAAAGGATTTTTGGAAATTCCGCTACTAAAGGGGTAAAATAAGGGATGGAAGTTTGTATGAAAGTCCGTCATTTTCAGAGCTAGATGCACCAAATTTCATAAACCTGTGTCTTTTAAGAAATAAATGAACACCTGTATCAGCGTTTTTCAAAATTTAACTACTAAGAGGGTAAAATAGGTGATGAACGTTTGTATGGAAAGACTGTCTGACTGACTGATTCATCAATGCAGAGCCTAAACCGCTGGACCAACAAACTTGAAATTTTGGCAGTAGATGCATTTCATGATGTAAGCATTCACTAAGAAAGGATTTTTGGAAATTCTGCTACTAAAGGGGTAAAATAAGGGATAGAAGTTTGTACGAAAGCCCGTCATTTTCAGAGCTAGATGCACTCAATTTCACAAACCTGTGTCTTTTAAGAAATAAATGAACACGTGTATCAGCGTTTTTCAAAATTTAACTACTAAGAGGGTAAAATAGATGATCGAATAATTGCCGGGAAATGCCTAAAAACAGCAAATCTTTTTGACAGAACGAAGTCTGTTGGGTCCGCTAGTTCTTGATATATGTAAATGATATTCCTTACTTCACTAAAGATCCTTGTGAAATAGTATTATTTGCTGATCACATATCATTAATTTTTAAAACTGATAGACAAACAGTAGTGCTTGACGAGGTAAATAATACTCTTTCTGAAATATTGCATTGGTTCACAAGTAACAACTTGCTTCTTAATGCTAAGAAAACAAAATGTGTAAAGTTTACTATGCCTAATGTAAGACAGGTTGATCTGCTGTTCAAATACCACAGTTTTTCTTGGAATAACTCTAGATAGTAAACTGCAATGGGGTTCTCATATCACAGCCTTGGCAGGAAGACCTAGCTTCGCTGCGTATGCGGTTAGAAAAACAAGGTCACTAACTGATGAGGAAACGGCACGATTCGTTTATTTTAGCTACTTTCATAGCGTTATGTCGTATGGTTTGATGCTGTGGGGCTCAGCTACCGATATTGAGACTATTTTCATATTACAGAAACGCGCGATACGAGCAATCAATAGCCTTAGACCCCGTGACTCGCTGAGAGAAGTGTTTAAAGAAATTAATGTTTTAACAGTTGCTTCCCAATACATTTATGATAATATGTTACATGTACGAAAGAACAAAGATGTTTAAAAAAACTCTGACCAACACAGTTATTATACAAGAAATAAATATAGGGTGTCTCAATAAGAGTGCACTTTTTAATTTTAAAATAATAACAAGTCTTTTATGACAGAGTTGTGATATTTTTATTGCATTTTGAAGAAGACATGTTCCGATTTAGTATGAAATAAATATCTGGCATTTTCATGAAATTTTCCATGACTTTTGCACAGAGGTGTGGCTATATCTCACTGATGAAGCGTTGGATTTTCGATTTGAGCTCAGGAATTGTTTCGGGTTTATTCGCACAAACCCGAGATTTCACAAAACCCCAAAGAAAAAAATTGCACGGCGTTAAATCGCACGATTTTGGTCGCCAGTTGACATCAGAATTTCATGAGATAATGTGTTCTGGAAATCGTTGCTTCAATAAATCGACTGTTTTGTAATGAGTTTTTACAATTTTAACGGGTTGTTCTTTCGAAAAGCGCCCCATTTTTAATAATCGGAACAAACTGACGTGACAACTGTAAAATTTCAGTGTTGCCACTGGCATGAAAGAAAAATAATCCAATTTTAAAAAGTGCACTCTTATTGAGACACCCTATATAAACTTACAGTGCCAAAACTCAGGCTTCATAAGCTTGGTAATTCGTTTGTAGGCAATTGTATAAAAATGTTTAGTAAAATTCCTCAGGATCTGATTGACATGACACCTAATAAATTTAAAATTGAAGTGAAAAATTGCTTAATGAAAAAAGGTTATTATAAAGTGGACGAATACTTAAATGATAACAATGTATGGTCATCCTAATTTAATCAAGCACTGTTCAAATTTGTTATAAATAAAAGCATAATTATTTAAAAAAGGAAGATAATCGAGTTCACTGAGTTTCTTACTGGTATCTTCTCAGTACAACCAATCTACCGAACCAGCGAAAGAATAATTTTCAAATGATTTGTATATTTTATTTTATTATACTTGACATTCCATTCATCAATGTAAACTTATGACGTTCATATGTGCTCTTTATGTGCCTAAACTGAATAATAAATGAAATTGATTCTTTGATTCTTTGATCCCCCACCGTCTCCGGCACGGCAGTGGAGTATCCGTTAGGATTTTCCGCACGTAAAAATGGGTCTAGCTGCCTCCTTCTCTCTACGTTTGCTTGGAGTTTACACTATTCACGTATAATCGAGTGTTCTCTCAAGTGCCCATTTGCCGCCTCCTCTCTGCATTTCCTCTGAGATTACATTTCATATATCACCGAGTGGTCTCTCAAGAGGCCATCTACCGCCTACTCTCTACGATTGTGCTGAGATTACACTATTCCAGTATGTTTAATGAACTGCATACGCTCTGAGATTATACCAAAGGTCCTAGATGCCGCCTCCTCTGCATACGCTCTAAGATTATACTGAAGGTCTAGCTGCCGCTTCCTCTCTCTGTTTGCTCGATGATAACGTTACAACGAGCGCCCTATAAGCTAGTCCTGTCCTGCCCGCAGGCCCGCCGGCGCAGTCCCTGGGCGTGGAGCCCGTGGACCACTCGGTGCTGCGGCGGCGCCCGCGCGACACGACGCGCCGCATCATCTCGCGCGCGCTACTGCTGAACGTGCTGCTGTCCGCCGCCATCATCATCGCCGGCACGCTCTGGGTGTTCAACAGGGAGGTGAGTGTGTTGTACGGTGTGCGGTGTACGGTGTACGGTGTACGGTGTACCGACCGCGCGACACCACGCGCCGCATCATCTCGCGCGCGCTACTGCTGAACGTGCTGCTGTCCGCCGCCATCATCACCGCCGGCACGCTCTGGGTGTTCAACAGGGGGGTGAGTGTGTTGTACGGTGTGCGGTGTACGCTCTAGGTGTTCAACGGGGAAATGAGCTCACCCGCTGATATTCTTTTTGCACAATGTCTCTTTCTCTTAATGGGATACGGACATACGCGACATCAACAGTTCATCAGCTTAAAATCAATATGTCATCGACACGAGGTCAACAGTATAACACGAATAAATTAATAATTCAATAGTAAATTAGGGCAACATAAATTTGATCTACGACGTAAATATAGGGAAAATAACTTTTTATTAAGGAAAACTTAAAACTAATTATAATGGAGATGGGCGCTACCGGTTTATTCATAAAAAAATTGTAAAACTATTTATATTTCTGTTTTGTCGTTATGCTTTTGAAGTCTAAAGGCCCACGAAAAAGACGATTAAAAACGTCGATTGAAACAAAATACTTCTTCTTTGTCGTGTCTATGGCAATATTTGCGGTATTAGATATGACTAGCCCAAAACTCGACCGCGACTTTTACCGCTGCTTCATTTGCTGCGTTTAGATCTCCTATTATGCAAGTGTTTGTGCACAGTGGGCACTGCAATAGGTGCTCCATTAAATACACAAAATACTCATATCAGTACTTTATCAATAGGAAAACTAGTGGTAAAACCATTATTAAAATTAGGTATTCAGTATCGCCTTGTTCGAATTATTCAGTCTTGTTACTTACCTTCCTGTGACTGCAGTACGTGTATAGAATTTATTCAATAAATTATTATAAATATATATTTCGGTGTAATGTGTACTGATATAGTCCGAATATAAAACGGTCTAAAAAAAGTCTAAATCCAAGAAGGGGAAGAAATATCAACGGGACGGGTATTTTATCAAAATGGGAGAAGAATCGTACGCCCTGGTGCGAAGTGATTCCGCTAATCAGTTATCACAAGTGAATGAAGTTTTCGATATTCTGCATGCTAAAGAAACAGAGAGAAAAGAAAGTAAGCTATCAAGCTACGATAACTGTGCAGAATCATTGCTAAATAACGGATCGCAATTCGAAAATTCGACAACGAAACTCAAGAAATGGCAGAATTTAAAAATGAAATTGGTTATTTCTGGTATTGTAATTGTTTTACTTATTATAATAATTTTGTGGGCGAATGGAAACTTTAACCAGCACATAACATCAACGGACATTCAAGCTGCTCAAACTGGAACAGTACCTGATACCGTAACCGTACCTAAAACTGATACCCATAGTGATATCACTATTATTGTCATGAAAGTGTTATTTCCTTTCCTTGACGAGCCAATATTCTACTGAACCGAAACAAATCGATCTTAATTGGATTTTTTCTCTTCGAGACAACATACTATTTATTAATTTGTGAAACTGATTTTTATATAATGACATGTTAATTAGACTTTACCTCACCTGTGCCTCAAGTGAGGACGTGGACTCGGAACGTGAGATGACCCTCTATTAAAATATTTCAATGAATCTGACACGTATTCTGATATACGAGTATATATAATTTGAAACACCTTCAGATGCGGAATGAAATTTGGAGAAATAGATACCATGAAACACGTTTAACGAGAAATCGCATCCAAAGATGATATATCACGCACAGCGGTTCGGCTTAAACCCTACCAGAAGAAAACCGAGTTGACTTCAGAATATACTTACACGCTTAAATGCTACGTCTTTCATCTGTATTTAGTGAAGGTGGGCAGTTTCGAATTGTGCATGATAATGAATGAAACTCACGGTGAACCAGGAAGGCCCTGGTTCACCGTGAGTTTCATTGCGTACTAGTTGCATCTGAGGCGTTTTGGCTGGTTTTATTCGGTTCCAGTCCGACTTCCCGAAGTGGCGGTTGTATCCGAGGGTATTAGGTACCCAAAATAGAGGCCTTCCGTTCCGGCCTTATTTATAAGATGTATAAACAGTTAAACGATTCCAATAAGATTTGTATACCAAATAAATTGCGATAATATCAATTAAAAAGTGCTTTTTAATTCATACATACATACATTTACTCACGCTTATAAATCCCCAGAAGGATGGGCAGAGGTGTATTGTCGCCCACGATTCGCCAATTATGATTTTCGGTCTCACGACGTAATACGGGCGAGCCTATTGCCGCCTAGCGAGCCCTCTGTCTTGGGCTGTATCTTACTGTCGGATGGAGAACAGCCCTATCACTTAGTTGCCTTTTACGACTCCCACTGGAAGAGCTGGGGTGGTTCGACAGTATCTTTAAAAAATTACAATAGACAAAGGTGTTACGGTGGACACCTTTACGTATAACTATATCTTTAAAACTACGCACCAGATTTTGATGCGGTATTTGGAATAAATCGAGTAATTCAAGAGGAAGGTTTATATGTATAATACATGGTTAATATAGTAGAGGGTGCAGCGGGAACAGGATCTGACGCCACGCGGGCGGAAAAAAATTGGCGGTACGAAGTTCGCCGGGTCAGCTAGTATGGAAATAAAGTGCAACCGTGTCTCCATTGTCGATTATACAGTTAGCATCAGAAATATCTTGACTACAAAGTCTCAAAATGATGTTAAACCCAAGTTTATTAATCATATCAATATCAATCATAAAATCAAACTGTTTTATTAATATAAATTATATTATTGTCCGAACTCAAGGTGTGAACCAAATATCAGAACAATCAGTCATTTTGAGCACTTTGTTTATCAAGTTCAATCTGATGATGAGTGCATCTAATTACAAACACAAATTCGCTCAAATCCATATTCATCAAGCTTGCAGACTGACCGCTTCAAAAATTAAATCTAATTGGCCACAATTAGATTTCATTTTCGTTGCGGTCATTATAGTTAGGTATTTTTGAACGCAACGTGACGTAACTCGTCGCATTGTTTATTCTGTCATTCACATCGCCTCACTCTCGATATACAACTCTCCTGTGCTACACGTATAATCGTAAAATAAATATAAATTTGAAATTCGAGTTGTTCAAAATCTGTGGATCAAAAGTGTATTAAAATTCTTCAGAATCTGTCGATCAAAAGTGTATCAAAATGGGTGATCAAAGCGGCCACGTAGTTACATACAGTAAATTGGCGCAAACTAAAGCTGAAGTCGAAGAGGTTGTTGACATAATGACAGCTAACGTTGAAAAAGTCTTGGAGAGAGAACAGAAATTGTCAGATCTAGACAATCGCGCTGATCAACTGGTGAATCACGCGGGAGAGTTTGAGCAAAGAGCCGCAACACTCAGACAGAAATATTATTGGAAAAATATGCAACTTAAAATGATTATTGCTGGTCTTGGAATACTTGTACTGATAATACTTATTGTGTGGTTTGTTAGCGGGTCTAATTAGCCCAGTGCGTCTAAAATTGACAATAAAACAGGTTAATAGTGAACTCTTAAAGCATCGAGTATAAACCATTTTCTATGGATTCTGAATTATAAGTGTTTTATAGCTGTTGAAAGAAATAGTGCGTCAGATTCAATCACATATAGCGATAAAAATGTAAAGAGCGTTATGGTACAATTCTTTGTTTGAAACTTGCTGCTCGCGGTACTGCCTGCGTGATTTAGTGATCGCTATACAGGGTCCCCAGGCTATACAGGGATAAAACGTAGCGTATCTCCAATTTGCGGTCGTACTCTGTGTACAGTCAGCGTCACAAGTAGATAACTTTCAAATATAAATTCAAATAATTTTCATACAATTTTTTTATTTTGATAATCTATCGCTATTGTAATTTTGATAATGACTGTACCTACGTCTCGACCACATCCATACAGCCGTTTTTAAAATTAAAAACTAATTAATTTAGCATTTATAATATTTAGTTAGGATATAGGTGTAAGCAGATAATGTATGTATATTGTGTATAATCGATCCTGACCAAAACAGACTCATTATTACAAATCAAATTTTCCGTATTGCTTGCAATATAGTTTATAATAGTTATATTCTGGATATATTCGTAACGCCATGACACCTAGTCTTAATCTAAGCATAACTTGTACTGTTTATCCTAGAATACGTACAATGAACGACGCTAATAGCTTAACAATTTCAAGTATAGTATGATTTACCTTGCATAAAATAATAAACAAAACATGAAACATTTAACTTTGTGCTCTTGATATTATACAACTGCATGCATAATTGGGTATTCTCCTGTAGTTAAAATAAATTATCTACCCGAGCCCATTAAATTAAGAATGGTATAAGACTAGTAAAAGTTGCGTCGGTTCTTATTTTATCGTTTTTATTTATTTTTAGTAATCCGAACAACATATAATAGTTAATGATTTGACTATTAAATTTCATGACGTCACTAAAAAAATCATACAAATCACCTTATAACTTATCGTTTTAACGTTTAGTTAAAGTAACTAATTGGGCTAGTCAGTAGAATACCCAATTATTTCAGTTTGAAAATGGTTTGTGAATGTTTTTGTGTTATGGAACTTTTGTCGTTGAGTGTACAAAAATCCTTACGATGTTTTATTTTGTAATGTCCAAACCACCAAACAGGTCATCATGAATATAATATTATATAAATAATAATATTAATACCTACACTTCTAAACATAATAAGGAAAAGTTTTCATCATTGTTACCTATTTATATATGATAGTTATATTATAACTGTTCAAACAAGACTGCATAAGTTTCAAGGTGATTTTTACATAATAATTTCACAGTAAGTTGATTTCGAATATGTCATAATACTCCTAAGTCTGTTTGTTTTATTATTTTGAAATAAGTAAAAAAATAGTACTATATATTTAATTAGATTATAATTACGATTTTAGTTTGTTTTAATTACCTTGCTTTTATATGATTCAGTGCATGAGTGCGGTCACATCAAGTTATAGAGACGATTTTGAACTACTGAATGCCCATTCCTGAGTTATTCCGCACCTTCCCTACAGACAATCTTAATCAAATACTCCACCATCGCCGTAAGAACGGATGAATAGAAGGGAAATTTGAATCACATCGAGTGTGTCTCGGTAGCCGAATTGGTCAAGGCATTCCCCCTCTAAGGGAAAGACTGCGGGTTCGAGTCCCGCCCGATAAGATTTATTTTTCCCTATGTTTTCGATTTGTATAGTTAGCATACGTGATGCTGTAAAATGTATTCAAGCAATCTTAATCATTATCTATCATCATCTATCATCATCATCATCTATCAGTATACAGACAATCATGTTAGCAAGTGTTCCGTTTGATGTCGACCTTCAACTTTGAGATAGTTTCCTACTTTTTTTTTCTCAATATTCGGCATCGTTGATAGTGCTATTCCCACAATCTAAGTCTATTTATTACAAAAACCTCGGTAACCTAATGGTTAACTCCTAATACAAGCAATTTAGCTTAGCTGCAGGGGTTAGAGGGCAAACTAGTAATTTCAGGTACATACTAATATGTTTAAAAATAAAAAAAAAATAAAAAACCCGACTGCTGTTTAAATGATCGAAACAAGTTTTTGCGACATTTGCACATTATGAACCAAAATAAAATTAACGGCTACTGCCTGCTATCAAACTTGTTCAAACATGTACACACGCGAAAAACATTACCCTCGCTAGCGCAGTCGGGTAAAAATCGAATATACAGCTCGCTTCAGAGATGGTTTTACCTATTTTTTGCGTCGGTATAATCGGCAGTCGAGTTTTTTATGTATTTATTCTTAGACCCCGGGTAGTTAACATCAAAATAACGCTCAAACTTGTAAATAACTTTTTAATTATTAAATAATGATATACTACTGTTACACTATCAGCTGGTGATAAATGTTAATGAATATAAAGATTATTGGGACTGATAAGCTGCTTATCAAATAGCCAATTAAACATGTTCTAGTACACATAATGCTATTAGTTACTAATTAAACCTTAGCTGCCACCACTGGGAAAGATAAGCTACTAATTAAAACTTATAGGATGAAACCTGATTTTGCATCTGATAAATTGTAGAGATAGAACATACTTGCTTTTCTTTTTTTTTTCGTGTGGAAATCTCCTCGGATACCCTTCCTGCCGGAGCCGGAAGGGGAGGTTATATCGGACTCGAACCGACTAAAACCGCGCGCTGACTGTGGTTCGTGGTGCTAGGTCGGAGGTGAGGTTGTCATCGACATATCCCTCGCACCCCGGCTGACCCAGGGCCAGGGTCTGGCCCTCCTCAGGAGGGGGACAACGGCGTCCCTGACTCACCCCCGGAATGAGGAGGCGCGCTTCTTTCAGCGCGCCGCCGCCGTGGCCTGCTTCTGCTGGGGTGACAGGCGGCTCCACTCGTCACCCCCAACAACATACTTGCAAAAAATTATCAGTAACTTACTTGACTTAAGGTCCTTTGACCCTTAGCTGGGGCAGATGGCGTCCACAGTGAGTTTCCATCCCGTACGGTCTTGAGCTTCCAATGGCTTCCGCTTCGCCAATGATAGTCCGTCTCCAGGTCTGTTTTTGGCGACCATGTTTGCGCTTTCCTTGGGGATTCCAGTCTAGGGTTTGCCTCGGTATGTGGTGTGGATCTCTTGGGAGAGTGTGGCCTATCCAACTCCATTTACGGCATTTGATCTGCTGGTCGATTCGGACTTTTCACAACGTTCCCAAAACACACACTACAGGATTCTGCGCTCTTCTACGCTCACCTAATATGGTTTATCTTGATTTTTACCTGGCGAGTGCCGTCTGACAACAGTGACAACACCCCCCCCCCCCCCCCATTTAATCTACGGGTGTCCATTTTACTCCCCGTTTAAAGTTTAAGGCCTCAGGATTATAGACAGAAAAAAACATATGGTTGGACAGGCATACTTTATGTCAAATTACACAATACCTTTGGCACAAATGTGTAGTGAGACCGGATTCAGATAAACTGGGAACAGGGTTGGACAAGAAGAGGATACAAAATAACTTCAATCAAAATATTTTTTAAATATTTAAATGATGTCATTTTAATATAATAAACTAGCTGTTGCCCGCGGCTTAGCCCGTGGATGTCGGTTATCGCTCAGTGTTGACATTGACAAAGTTTCATACAAACTTTCAAACCCCTATTTTATCCCCTTGGGGATAGAATTAATCAAAATCCTTTCTTACCGGATGCCTAAGTCATAACATCTACCTGTATTCCAAATTTCAGCCCGATCCGTCCAGTGCTTTGGGCTGTGCGTTGATAGATCACTATGTCAGTCAGTCAGTCACCTTTGTTATATATGTTTAGATTGCATACTACACCTTTCAATTTTATTGATAAACTACTGAAAACTACTTCTTTGTTTGTTTTCAGATGTCAGACTCAAAAATAACCCCCCGCGACACCACAATGACGTTCACATGCTTCGTACTGTTCGATATGTTCAACGCGTTAAGCTGCCGCTCTCAGAACAAGTCGGTGTTCGAAATCGGGCTGTTCTCCAACAAGATGTTCCTGATAGCCGTCACGCTCAGCCTGGTGGGACAAATGCTGGTTATATACTTCCCACCGCTGCAGAAGGTGTTTTTGACTGAGGCGCTTACTGCACATGGTGAGTTTTAAAAAAATTGTAGTGGTTGTATTGTTGATAAAAAAATTGGTCACGGTTTCGATAGCAAAATTTGGCGATTTTTTTTATGTATTTATTTATTATATACATTATTGTACGCCGATTACAATATTCGTGATATGGAAATTAAGAAGACAGGAGTAGTACAAATGGCGGCCTTACGCAACTTCTACCGGACAACCTTCAATGTATGGGAAAACATGTACAGGTGAAAGGAATGACATATGGATGTTTAAAAAATGATTTTTTTCGCCACTGAATACTGCCAGGTGATTTTGCAACACAAGCAATAGCAACAACAAGTTCATCTTATCCAAAGGATGTCGTAAGAGGCGACTAACGGAAAAATACGCAGACGATTTATCACTGCGAGAGAAAAAAAAACTAAAAAAACAGTAGATCAAAGCCTCCCAGCATTGGGGGAGGCCTATGTCCAGCAGCACACTGCGCTAAAGACAGGTAATTGATTCCAAACAATTTTCTTTTCAGATATATTTTTCCTAGTACTCCTAACATCAAGCGTGTTCATCGTAAGCGAAGTAAAGAAATTAATTGAACGCACCCTTAAGAAGCGGGCCTTGGGAAAGTTCTCGGGGAAATCCCGCGACGCAATGGAGTTCGTATGACACAAGCCGGAGGGGAAGGTGCAGTAAGCTCCAACACCCGGACCGTTTGCCGACAAGCTTCAAGTTCGTACCCAGTTTGTGAAATGAGTGAGTTGTCTGTCGGTAATGTAGGGGGAAGTCGCCCTTTTACGATATACGACGCCAAACTTAACCTACCCGTTGATAATTTGAGCGAATCAGTATTTTAGTGTTTGTCATGTCCTATGTCTATTTATTACAATATATTTTTAATTTAATTTTAAGTAATCGATAATAGTGAATTTATATTTTTTATTTTTTACTAGAGCGCGATTAAATATCGGTTTATGTTTTTAATGATTTTTTTAGATCATAAATTGTGACATGTGTGTAGTATATGTTAGAATTAGTGTATGTTAGTTCTAAGATTGCAGAGTTTTGTATTTATAGGTCGAATGTTGATACAGTTGTATCAAATCTCACTCTTTTAGTTAATTATTTTTGGTTGAACTTTGCAATCTTTGAATGTTGAGATGTGATACAATATCATTCGAACGCATTTATAAATAATGATTTTTTTTTATTGGCGCCATAGAAATATGAAAAAAAAAAATAGACTAGTTATCCAATGAAATTGATATTATTTTGATATATTGACGATACTTTGCGAAAATCTTTTACCCCCTTTTACCCTTAGACGAAAAAAAGTTAATACTCACCGAGCAGCTTATGATACACAGTATAATATGTAATGTGTGTTTCTAAGGACACAATCAAATTATAACCAAATTTTATTGACGTAGTTTGTATCATACATGTTTGTATAATACGTATTTGGATCATACTTGTGTGTATCATCATATAATCTCACAAACTATCTTAGTAACGTATATGTTACATCAAAATTGTGTAGTCGATATTTTTGTCTGTATATTATAAAGTACAAATTCTCATCTACCTTATCTAATGTGACTTGGTTCTTGTGTAGAAAGCAGGTTACTAGGCCTCGAGCACTTTAAAAAAAATTAAAAAAGCTAATTATACCATCATTTTTCCTTACAATAATTTATTATAAATATATTAGAAATAGGGGCCCCTATTAACATAAGCTCTTTCTGTGAGAAAAGTGCGCCGAACAAAAAAAAAAAAAGTTTATGTGAGAAGAATCGTCGTGTTGGTCCTTTGGGGGCCCCTGAAGATGGGGGCCCTAGTCTCGGGCCCCTTATACACTTATGGTAAGACGGTATCGATAATGGATAAGCTTAGAGAATGATGATATAATACTTATATGTTTAAAAAACATATTTATGTAACTAATCCTCTTTTGGCACATACCTTCAGATAAATTGTACAGCACGATGGACAATGGGTTGCTAAAAAAATATGTGTTTTCTAAAACACATTTAAAATATTCAACTAGAGTATAAGTCTGCACAATTAGCACATTCAATGATGAACCCAAATACACAAATTAAAGGATGTTAACTTTGTATGTTTTTTCATTAAAAATTAAAGCTAATAGAATTTATAAGAATATAGTTCATTTATCTTACTGTTTTTCTTTTACTGTAAATTTGACTAATTATATGATTTTTTAAAAATATTATTCTAAACAAATGAATAAAGAAACCGGCAAAGTGCGAGTTGAACTCGTGTACTACTGTTATTTTTTATTGTTATAACTGCAACAGAAGTATATCATCTAAAATTCCAACTGCTTACATATTCATAAGATACAACCTAGTGACATACAGACAGTGATCTCGTACGGCCGTTCCCAATAACATACTTACAGTTAAAGATAGATCGCAACAGTCAAATTTCACGTATCGGCTGTTTAAATTCAAAACATGGTAACTAATTTTTTTGCGGGAAAGCGCATCGCGGTATAATTTTATTTTCCGAAATTGGTGTGAAATAGGAGTTACTATGTTTTGAATTTAAACAGCCGTGCACTTTATCCGTAGATGCGATCCATCTTTAACTGTCAGTATGTTATTGGGAACGGCGGTTAGTAATAGGGTTCCGTTTCTATCTTTCGAGTATGGATCCCTAAAAACTTCAACCGAAGTATGTAGGTTACTTTATTACAAATTAAGAACCTTCTGATCACACGCAGACCAGTAATTTTCTTAGCTTCGTAAGGAATTAGATGAAAAGTAATGGCGATGCAATACGAAGACAAAATTTTCTTGTGTAACATGATATTTTAGTATTAGGAGCACCCTGTATAAGGGACCGAATAAAGAAGCTCGCGATTGTAATACCGTAGTATACCTCTGCCTACTCCTTCAAGATCATGAGAAGTTATAATGTATTTATTAAATTAGTATGTATTTTTCAATATAATTATTTTATTTGTCCTGTTATGGCACAGTTCGAAGATATCTTGTAAAATGTATAAATAAAAAAATCATCTTGCTGCAAAATAAGTCTAAATTAAAAATAATATGTCTCCTAATTTTAATGACAGTAGTTTTTGTTAGAGGCTATGCCACCTGGTGTCAATACTGTACAGTGGGGCAGTACTGATGTAATCCCTGCGTCTGATCTACACTAGTACCAAATTTCATCAAAATTCATGCAGTGGTTTAGGAATGAAACTGTATTTTTTTTAAGAATTTTTTGAACCTTCTAATATTCCCTCTAACCCCTCCCACTAAGCTAAATTGCTTGTGCTAGGACTGGGTTCACGTCGGTAGTGTAATGGCCAGGATTCTAACCCGGGACCTCCCGATCGTAAGGCCAACTCCTTAACCACTAAGCTACCGACGTTAAAGCATTTATAATATTAATATGAAATTAAACTTCAAAATTTACCGTTTATTAAAATTAAAGATTTTAAACGTATCTTTCTTGATATTTATGTATAGCTATCGTTAAAAAGGATAGATCACAACACTAATTGGTATATGAAGTATATTTAAAATAAACATATATTTAAAATAAATCAATAAATATCTATATAGCTAAGTAAATAGTTTGTTATATCATCACTTATTATATATTTATATTAATGCCTCGATCGAGCAGCCTGTATCAGACTCTCATTATTGTATAACGTGTATAATATAAATTATATAAATATTTATATATTTAGCTACCTAACACCCCATTATTATATAATAAAATAATATAAATTTTGAACTGTAACAGTTTATTTTGACAGTTTGTTATTTGAGGTCCTGTCAAAATTCATTCACTTTTAGTTCACTCAGAAAATGTTTATCTCACCTTACAAATAATAATAGCATTTTGAACTATTAGTTATGGGATTGAACAAATTAATAAAATTTTGATAAAACGTCAGGTCAGAAGTACTCGAACCTATAAGCTTGTATGAAAGGATTAATGTCATTGAAAGAAGCTAGGGCTGTTGTCTCTGCCTACCCCGAAGGGATATAGGGCGTGAGCGTATGGATAGATGGAATTATGGGATTGTAAAATAAAGAGTAGAAATTATACTCCTCCATATCTTACTATTAAAAATATATATCTTACTATTAAAAATATATATCTTACTATAGAATTTAAAGTCTTAACATTGATTTCTAGAATTTTCGAGAGTGTCTGTTGACTGTGATAATGAATTGTTGGCCCCGATGGATAATACAAGGTTCTTAGTGTATTATTGTGACATGTTGTGAATCTAAAAGCAGTATTCAGTTAAATTTAAACCGTAGGTCATTATATTTATGCTTTACTTTCGCTTGTTTTAATTAAGTTCGTAAAACCAGCTTCACAGCTTTTGTAAGATGCTGTTTAATAAAACTGACATATCCTGGCGCCAGAAACCTAGCGTTAACAATATCGATCGAAATAGAAATGGTTATCATAATGGCCTACTTGTGCTAAAAAAACATGCTGTTACCACCTATTAAAAATAAAAAAATGCACAAATATTCGGCGTGATTTAAGCTGTCGCCAAGATAAATGGGTTTGCCATCGAAAGAATAAATTACCCCTTTAGGGTAAAGATCGCGGGTTCGAGTACCGCCCGCGAAGATTCATTTTTCCCTATGATTCGATGATATTTAGGTGGCACTTTACTATTTGGGTAAAAGGTCTGTGTAGTCTCAAATGACAAAAATCTAGCCATGTCAGCGCGGTTGCGTATTTATAAGGTACTAGCTTTTGCCCGCGGCTCAGCCCGCGTGGATCTCGGTTATCGCGATCAATCATAGCCTATGTCCTTTCTCAAGGTCTAATCTACTCCTATACCAAATTCCATCAAAATCGGTTCAGTGGTTTAGACGTGAAAGCGTAACATACAGACAGACAGACAGACGGACAGAGTTACTTTCGCATTTATAATATTAGTATGGATATATATTTGATGGTAGATTGCCATTTTGAGTACCAACATTTGCTGGCGGCAGATAAACCAGTTTTAGTATCAAAGATATATTTAGACAGATTTGCACTCTTCCATACAACAGCATTCTTTGATTCTTTTGTGATGATCCACAATACCGTTCATATTTATATCTAGTTTGCTATATACTTGTTGAGTTGAAAGAATATTATTATCAGCTGATATTTTAATAGGTTACGCGTTATATTATAACTTTTTGTTACATTACCTCGACTAGATGGTCTAAGAAGGTGCTTGATAAGTGTGTTGTTGAAAGTACTATTATTATTAATAATAATAATATTGTTTTAATTTTTTATCCTATTAGCTGACCCGGCGAACTTAGTACCGCCATTTTAATCCGCCCGCGTGGCGTCAGATCCCGTTCCTGCGTTACTATATTAAGCATGTATTATACATATAAATCTTCCTCTTGAATTACTCTGTATTAAAAAAACACCGCACCGCATAGTTTTAAAGAACTAAGCATACAGACAGACGCGGAAACCGTCTTTGCTTTAAACTATGTTGATGATAGTAAATTAATTTATGTAATCGAAGTGACGTAATTAAAAATAGGTTGACAGTTTAAAAAGGTCTAGAAGTAAATGTTTTCAAATGAAAAAGTAATTTTTTTATAATGTTTTTAGAGTCTTTGTCTAAGTATTCAACTCTATCGTAATTTATACGAAAGTTAGTTTTAAATGATGAATGAATGAAATTACTTATCTTTAATCAAAAATTTTTGCACTTCACTTGCAAGCTTGCTATGCGCTCGCGATTCTTACCTAAGGCCGGCAGCTGCGTCAAGCGTATGTATATATACAGGGTGATTTTATAATTGTTTCGAATAAAATGAATTTGGCCACAGTTTCGATAGCAAAATCATCTGGGAGTTTTTATATGGCGAAACAAAAAAAAATTAAGACCCCCCATACATTTTTCCTTTCACTTGAACATTATTCCCATACATTATTAAAAAAAAATCTTTCGCCAAGTTAATACTCCCAGATGATTTTGCTATCGAAACGGCCCAAATTCTTTTTATTCGAAACGACTATAAAATCACCCTGTATACGAACTCCTGCTATGGTGCAAAGTTCTTGCAAAAATATCTGTAAAGCAAGACAGACAAGCGGGCGTCGCATAAGGGAGCGGGTTGCCTAAAAGTGCAACAACGCACCTTGTACTTGTACATTATTTTATCTTCTCGTGTTGTCATAATATTTGTTAGTCAATGTAATATGATTTTTATTGTTAGATAAATTATTAATGCTTCTTATAAATATGTGCTTTTAAATATTTATGACTACAATTGGATTTTTGAATGACTATATTATTTTAGAGACTTACTCCTGCACGCCCGAATTCATGCACCGATGGATATATAATATATTCCGAAGTTAAAAACTATAGTCCGTCCAACCAATAACTTAACTTTTGAAGGATGATGTCATGTCAAATAGTTATATACCAACTAGCTGTTGCCCGCGGCTCCGCCCGCGTGGATGTCGGTTATCGCTTAGTGTTGAGTCTACGCTATTGAGCATAAACAGCCCGATCGGTTTAAAATTGTTAAAGTTTCTTACAAACTTTTTATCCACTTAGGGGTAGAATTAATCAAAATCCTTTCTTAGCGGATACCTACGTCATAATATCTACCAGCCTAATTTCAGCCCGATCCGTCCAGTGGTTTGGGCTGTGCGTTGATAGATCACTATGTCAGTCAGTCAGTCAGTCAGTCACCTTTGAGTTATATATATATATAATACAATGAGTATTGGTACATGACTAAAAAGAAACTTCAAAAGTTAACTTTTTCGTTGGACAGGGTAGCCTATGTGCACCATGTACCAAATTTCAGCCTGTTCCGTTCAGTAACTTGAACATGAGTTATTAACAAACATATTCACAAACTTTTGCATTTATATCTAATATTAGTAGAATAGTCATTCAAAAATCGAATAGTTTATCAAATAGATGTAATAGTATATGTTTCTATGTGATCCCAAGTCATATCTATAAGGGTCTGCGACCATTATTGTCTTAGCTGTTGTTCGACACGCACACGCGACTAGCAAATAGCCACTTTACGCAGCGATCTATAAGCCATTGTAACCAACTTTCCATCAAGTAGGCCGTGTGCTTGTCTGCCATATAAGTGGTAAAAAAGAGGGCGCTGACTAAGTGAGCAAGCTTCGTCTTGTCACTTGATATTGGGCAAAAATGGCGGCGATTTTCGCTTTGAATAACCTGTCAAAATACTGTTTACCGTTTGCGCTAGTGCTGCACTCTGGCGCCAGAACATTGCAGTATTATCCCCCATTTTGTTTATTTTTAATGACTACCCGCAAAAGACGTTTATACGTTTAAATAGTAAATTCAACCTTATCTCAACAACTTACTGTTCATAACTCTCTTCAGGAGAATTGGCGCATATTTTTAGCGACTGCGTGTTGCGATGGACTTAACGCTGATTGGTGGGTAGACTTCAATCTGAGGCTCATTTTTGGTGTCTGTTAATAGTGACCTCATTCCTGAGAATTTATCATCAGCTTACCATCAATGATTGGTAATTTGCTAGACGCGTGTGCGTCCTTCTAAGTATAAGATATTTGGTGTTTTAAATATATAATCCTACATGTATATGTATAAGTAGGGATTGACTCTCTGTAGTATTAAGGCACTTAGGGCATTTCGAAAGTAGGAAATTACTGAAATTTTAATTGTATTTGAAATTTTACATAATTATGTATAATAAAAAATAAATTGATCAAACTATTTGTAGTCTTTTATAAGGTTGTTTGAGATTGTAATCGTTAAAATTTCAACAGTTGATAAATAACGATTCAAATATGATGAAAATTAACGAAACTAACGATTACATTCTTAATCAATATTTTGTATTCTGAATACATCTCTTAACTGTTTTCACCTCTATGTAAAATAGTCAAATTGTGAAAAAAAAAACTAAATGTATAGTTTCCGTTCTATCCCTCTAGACAAGCAGCAATACGTTTGTTTGAATAGATTGCTCAAATTATGGGATTGACAAATGTTAAAACACATGTCAATCCCATACATTATTTTTCTATTCTACAATACGCCGGAAAACGAATTGCTATTGGTCTAGGTGGTTTGTTTGACGTTTGCACTGTCTCGCTTTGACAGGGTGGAAAGGAAATGTCATATTCGTATCAGACTATTGGGAAAAAAACCTTGATTCAATAATACCTAATTTTATTAGTGTGAGATTCATTATTACGATGTAATCGTGTCAAAATTTTTTATTACATATTTTGAGGGTAGTAGGAGATTTGGACAAGTCTAACTCAGTGATAGCAAATGCGAGTCTTCTGACATGTTTTTTTTTCCAACAGATGCCTTATTATTATTATTAGTGGTTAAGGAGTGTAACCTTTAAGATCAAGAAGTTGTAGATTCAAATTCAGGCAATTGATTTACCAATATGGACACACTCCTAATTGCCGCCATACACGTTTAAATAATTTAATCAAACTGGCAGTTTCAAACAATTTGTTAAAACTTGTTTCTTCAAACCATTTGATATTGCATTAGATTTTGCCACACAAATACTCATGCCAATTTAATCCAACTGCTTGAAACTGCCAATAAATTATCTAAACATGTATGGTGGCCATAACACTAATAATGAGTAAATCATAAATGATTTAGAAAGGAAAAAAAAATGATCGGTCCAGGCGGGATTTGAACCCGCGATCCTTCTCTTACAAGGAGAATGCTTTGGACCACTAAGCTACTTATTTTAAAGCTAGAAGGGAGAATATTCGTAATATCTGTTATTAATATTCTTTAAATATCTGTTATTAATATTCTTTAAATATCTACATCGTCATATTTTGTTTCGCTCAGCTATGTGAAGTCAGTTTTGTTCCAAAAGTCTTGGTACTTGTGACTATGGAAAGTCCGTTTTGTTCCAAAAGTCTTGATACTTGTGACAATGTTAGCGAGATTAGTTAAGACAGTGTCAAACGTTCCCTGGTAGTTAAATATGAGAACTGTCGTATAGAAGCCGTCTGAAGTATGCTATGGATTGGCTATCATTATTGTACACCCTGCAAATAAAAATAGTTCCAATGTGTTTGTTTTTTTTTTAATTTATTTTATACCTTTATGGAAACCTTGGGACATATATCTTGAAACCATTATTTATAAATAAAAGTTTAGACAAAAATATAAAAAAATATATTTATATATAAATTATTTGGACCAAAAATGTGCTCAAAATTAGCTCTATTACGCACAGTTGGGACACGTGTCTTGAATGTACTTTGAAGATAGCACGGGGTGCTACGGCGGTGAAGGAGCTCAAATTCACGAAACATCGATTATTACAAGACCGTCTGCGCGCGCCAGGGCATACATTCGAGCCATAGCATTTTATACAGACACAGGTCGGTTAGTATATTTTGTTACTAACTGACCCACCAGATGCACACGGTGGGTGGTTAGGAACATTTATTCCTAACCAGGTGGTGGTCAACTCAGGTGGTCGGTTGGGAACGGAGGGGCCTTTTATATCTCGCGATTTAGGTTCAAAAAATAATGGCTCAAGCTGTACACGTTTATTGGGTGTCTTTTGAGTATAGCACGGTGAAACGGCAGTAGACTCAGAACTCAATTTCTCCAAGTAGTAGGTATAGATTATTAAAAAGCACCCTATCCACGTGCGCTGAGTCTTCGGGTTTTCTTACAATGTAGGTCCAAGATACGCGTCCCAAGGTATACGTCGACAAACATTTTTCTTCGTTTTCTATGGTACTTGGTCGCTAACGTAACTCAGCTGCGTGGACCGCAGCGTGCAATGGCCAGCAGGGCCATTAGGGGGTACCGCACGATATCCTTCGAGGCGGCGAGTCTCCTTGCCGGATCCCTACCGTGGAACCTGGATGCGAGAGCCCTTTCGATGCTATATCGGTATCGTAAGGAGGCGCGGGAGCAGGGACGGGAACCCGAGCCCGAAGAAATTCGGGCCGTGAGGTCTCAGCTCCACAGGGACATGGTAGCGGAATGGGAGCTACGACTTGGGCGACCAAGCGCAGGGCACGCCGTAATAGCGGCGGTAAGACCCATCATGGAGGAATGGCTAGAGAGGCCACACGGCAGCCTCTCGTACCGGCTGACGCAGGTGATTACCGGACACGGGTGTTTCGGGAGTTACCTGTGTCGGATCCGGAAGGAGCCAACGTCCGAGTGCCATCACTGTGATGCGAGCGAGGACACAGAGCTGCACACGCTGACCGAGTGCCCGGCGTGGGACACGCCGAGGCGGGTCCTAGTGGCGGCTCTAGGGGTGGGAGTCCTCACACTCTTCACATTGCTCACAGCGATGGTACGATGCGCAAACGCTTGGGGTGCGGCCGCCTCCTTCTGCGAGCAAGTAATGCTCGAGAAGGAGGCGGCCGGTCGGGTCCGGACCAGACTCCGGGCCCGGGAAGCCCGTGCAGAGCGAAGGCGAACCGGACGTCGGAGGTCGCAGAACGACCTCCGTCCTCCATGAGCGCTGGCCTGGGGGTGACCGGTGGAGCCGCCTGTCACCCTAGCAGAAGCAGGCCGCGGCGGCGCACGGTGGGACAGAACCGTGCGTACCGTCTCAAAAATAGGTTTTCGTAATGTTCTATATTGAATATTTTGTTAATGCAATATGTCTAACTGAATGTTCAATGCATATTATAAAGCAGTTGAAATACACTATTTCTCATTTTTTTTATTAGAATAAGGCTTGCAAGTTGACGCTCAAAATTATGTCAAATATGTAGGACACATTCCACTAGTTTACATGGTCACATTTGCATTACTTTCCCAGCAAATTTGTAAGTGTGATATATGGTTAGAATGGTGATGAAGTACTCTATTTAAAAATAATTTAAGTGAACCATTATGTCAAACCTAGGGAGGTATAGAATTTTTATTTCAGGACCTAATATTTTATTCTTATTAGAAACTTTGCATAGACTTTTGACAGTTAGCGGTGTCTGCCCATGTCGTAATTTTGATAGCATCATATTGAGCAGCTAATATAAAAGTCAGGGCAAAAAAAATTAACTGCCCGAATCTGCCCGCCTTGAAATGAAACGAAAAATGGCTAATGGGGAACAAATACAAAATATTCCAAAAATTATTTTAGTTGCGATTAATGAGATTTTTGGATATTTAGATTAGTTTTGACCTTTTCTCTTAAACAATTATTATCTACTAGCTTTTGCCCGCGGCTCCGCCCGCGTGGATGTCGGTTATCGCGACCAAACATAGCCTATGTCCTTTCTCATGGTCTAATCTACTCCTATACCAAATTTCATCAAAATTGGTTCAGTGGTTGAGGCGTGAAAGCGTAACATACAGACAGACAGACAGACAGAGTTACTTTCGCATTTATAATATTAGTATGGATTTACTCAATCTTTAGGTAAAGTGGGAGTTTTGGGTAATGTATTAATTTTTTTTTATCGTTTGGTCAGTTGTGGTTAGTGTTTTGTTATCACTGTGTATTACATGTTTCTCATATAGTTTATGTATTTCTCTATCGCGGTGAAGGTAAAGGAAGCATGTGGTATCTAGTTATAGTTGTTAGTGTAAATTATATCAGTACCTACCTACTACTAACCACCTTCATAGATAGTGGTTAGGAACTTGATAATGACACTAGATAGTAATATTTTTTCACACGAAATTTCAGTATAAAAGTTATTGATTTACGTTGTCATTTACCAGTACTATAGTGTGCTTTAACATAACATAGTCTTCACCAACCTCGGTAAAAAAGTAGCAGTTAAAAGTAAAAACAAAATGAGTGAATTTGTTGTGCCTCGACGAGTATTATGCGATTTTTTTATTGACCATGGAACAAAATCAGAAGATGTTCAATAATACTTAGAACAATACCACCATTTGTCGTCTGAAAAAAGTGAATTAATTGTGAAACGTATCCAAAAAACGCTTATAACAGCGTTTAACGATCGGTGGACCAAATCTAACCGAACTAAAGAACGTTTCTTTAGTAAAAATATATCATGGTTAAGTCTTATGAAGATTTATCAGAGAAATCGAAAAAAAGAAAGCATATGGAATTGGTACAAGAATATGGACTCGAGTATATACATAATGCATACGTTCAAGGATTGCGGTCTGAAGGAGAATTAGAAGAAGCTACTGTTGTTTCAATGATGCGGAATTGTGAAAGAAATGAAAAATGGATCATGAAGGAAAAATTATTGCATGAAAGTCGCAATGGAACAGATTTCACGGTGGATGAAGCTTTAAGTATGTTTGCAGATTTAGATCTTTCGAAATCACAATACGGATTACTTCAAGCAAGTCTGATTAACAAAAACTTCGACATATTGCCATCATATAATATACTGAGGAACGCCAAAAAACTGTGTTATCCTCCACTATCTAGCATTCAAATAACCGATATAAGTGCTAAAGTAAATCTACAAGATTTGCTGGATCACACTTGTGCTCGCATCTTAAAGATTGAAAATGTTTACAACCCAAGAAGAAAATCTCTTAAATTGTTTACCAAGTGGGGATGTGATGGTTCATCGGGGTAAAGCGAATATAAACAAGTTTTAACAGATGAGAGTGACTTAGTCACAGATACAAACTTATTTATAGCGTCTTTGGTACCAATAAAGCTGACTGACACAGAAACACATGAGATAATTTGGCAAAATCCGGCTTGTTCTTCTGTTCGTTATTGTCGACCAATCTTGATAGAACTTGAAAAAGAAACGCCCGAGAAAACCCGATCAGTGGTTGCTGATATTCGGGGTCAAATAAATAATTTGCAAACATCAAAGATACATAAGGAAACGCAGGTAATTGAAATAAGTCACGATCTATTTCTAACTATGGTAGATGGAAAAGTTACACAAGTTCTTACCGATACAAGTTCTGGAGCTGTATGTACAGTGTGTGGGGCTAAGCCAAGTGAAATGAATAATTTGGAGAAGATTTCATCAAAACCGGATAATATAAATGCTTACGAATACGGTTTGTCTACGTTACACGCGTGGATCAGGTGCATGGAGCTAATTTTACATATTTCGTATAACCTTTCATTTCAAAAATGGGCTGCGAGAACTTCGGAAGATAAAAAAAGTAAAGAAGACAAGAAAAAACTTGTACAAAGTTTGTTTCGAAGCCGGATGGGATTGCACGTTGATAAGCCCCGACAAGGAAGTGGCAACAGTAATGAATGATGGCAATACAGCTCGGCGTTTTTTTGAGAACTACTATTGCGCTTCAGAAATTACAGGAGTTGACGAGGATCTTATTAAAAGGTTCTATGTTATTCTGCAAACCTTGGCATCCGGTATTGCTGTAAATCCAGTAAAATTTGGTGAATATACTCGTGCAACCGCACAACTGTACGTAACAAAATATATCTATGTGGTATAATATGCCTTCTTCAGTACATAAAATCTTAATACATGGGGAAAGTATAATAAGACATTTTGCTGTTCTGCCCATTGGTCATTTATCTGAGGATGCCCAAGAATCGCGTAATAAAGATTACAAAAAATTCAGATTGCATTATGCTAGAAAATGCTCTAGGTCCGCAACAAACGAAGACGTATTTCATAGTCTTCTATTTACGTCAGATCCTTATATATCAAGTATCAGAAAACCATCAGTCACTATATCCAAGAAATTGTTAGACGAAGCTAAGAACCTCTTAGCTATTTAAATCGAAATAATTTCGTACATTATTTGTAAAACATATTTTTGGAGTGGATTATTATATATTTGTCATTTATTTAAATGTAAGATTTATATACGTAATGTAAAATAACATAAAATAGGTTTAATATCATAAAAGTGTAAAATTATAATTCAATAAGTTAACCAAATCATGGTTTAATATTGAAGTTATACATTTTTATTTTGTTTTATTTTTTTATATTATTTATTAAACATTTGACAATAATACATTCATTATTAGATTGTATGTACTCTGGAGACACTATATGCCAGATTTCAGCAATTTACTTCCATCAACAAAAAAGTTATAGATTTTTGAGACGGTACGCACGGTTCTGTCCCACTGTGCGGCGGCGCAAAGTGCGCCTCCCCGTAACCGGGGCTAGATGGGGTCATTTTGGTCCCCACAACCCGAAGGGGGCCATCTCGAAAGAGATGGTCCTGGGTCTGTCGGGGTGCGAGAGATATGCTTTTGGCAATCTCACCTCCGGCAACCAAGGACCCAAGATGGCGTGCGTTTTAGTCGGTTCGAGTCCGACATAACCACCTCCACCGGCTCTGTGGGGGTGGTATCCGTGGGGATTTATCGCACGATAAAAAAAAAAAAAAAAAAAAAAAACGTAACTCAAAGATGTGAAAGAATGTAGGGGTCGAAAAGAAAACTTCAATTTTTATCAATATTTAATTTTACGTGCTAAATATAAAGCGTATGTAATCACAACACTTAATTGACTAGGAATTTGGAGTCATCGCGGTCACAAGTCTGACCAAGATCTTTCTAAAAAAAAATCGCATCAAAATCCGCTCAGTAGTTTTTGCGTCTATCACGATCAAACAGCAATCTCAAAAAAAGTAGCTATATTTAATACAGGTGGATAAAAAATATTGAACATAATAATGGGACTACGAGAAACAGTTCTCCCTCGTGGTCCCATTAATGTGACAAAATCCTGGGACCACGAGAAAACGGGATATATTTCGGTTCAGAGCCGGTAGCATTAATTAAAACCCAAGTTTTTAAATATACTTTGAAAACCTCCTCGGGGTTTTATTTTCATTAATTACTACATAGCTGTCAGTCAACCTATTGCATCAATCGAAGAATAAACAGCTCCTCTAGCCAAGTGCCAATACATTTATAGAATAGAATATATTGATTAATGTATGGGATTGGCATTTGTACCTACGTCAAGATACGTGTCAATCCCATTCATCATTCTTTTCTACATACAATACTAATTGTCACTTGTCTACGGGGACAGGTTACAATTAATTCGTACCTAATCGCTAAAATAGTGATTTACAAAGCGACCACTTTGACATAGTCTACGACCATCTGAGGCTGGTTCCATGTGGAGAACCACGCATCCATGTCTTCCCAAAAGTGGAGCATTCCTTTACTGCTGGGGTTGGTCCAGGGTTTTGGTCGGCCTCCCGAGGTTTGTACGCCGTCTGGGAACTCCGTGATGCTACCAGCAGCTACCCCCAGGGTCAGGTAGAACTGGAAATGTAGGTAGTAAAATTATGAATATGTGACCCATAAAACATAAGGTTTCTGATCATGGAGCTAAGGGAGAAAAAAAAAACTCGTATTATATATATTCCCTAATGGGGAAATGGCTCGTTCCATGGAACTACTAGGCGAAAAAAAATCTCAGTAATTCCATAACGGAAGTAGACAATAGAATTACAGTGATGTACCTAACCAATTCCATGGAACTACCTATTGGGACAAAAAAAATCAGTAGTTCCATTATGGGGATATATAGTCAATTCCATGGAATTACTGGAAGAAAAAAATACCAGTAGTTCCATAATGGAACTAGACAATGGAACTACTGGGATTTCCTCAATTTCACAGGTCTAAGGAAAGGTTATGTTCAGTGTTGTGGAGAGTAGGTATTTTTTTAATGTTAAAAAGAATATTAGAACCGAAGTTACTAATATTCCCTCTAATCCCTTCAACTAAGCTAAATTGCTTGTAATAGGAGTGGGTTCACGTCGGTAGTGTAATGGCCAGGATCGAACCCGGGACCTCTCGATCGTAAGGCCGACTCCTTAACCACTAAGCTACCGACGCTTTGATTGATATCTGCATAGAGTACATACGTAGTTGAAACCAAACGGTTTTTTAAAATGTATATAACTATAGCCTAGTACTATTATCTGTCCTGTGCTATAGCTTCGGTTTTTATTGCTCGAAAAAAATATCTAGGTACCGCAAGTTGTAGACTTGTGCTGTGCTATAAAGGCGTTCAACGAAGTCGATGTAGGTACCTAAGCCTATTTTGCGGACTTTCTTCCTCCAAATATGCCAAAAAAGCCGGGTAATGTACCGTCGTAAACGTATCTAATCTAAGAGAATGTGGGTGGCCATAAACTGTAATAGTTCACAGAGCAACTTAAACAATCTCAAGGAAATTACGAAAGAGAAAAACTTACTTATCAGACTATAACTTATAGTACTTACATGATCATCGAACGGCGCCATCTTGGTGCCAGCAGCGAGCGCAGTCCGTGGCAGCTGTCCACACGTCTGAGGGATACGGCCATGTAGACCACTGGCTGGCGGTTCCACACGCGCCCATTCAACCCCGTCCACCGACAGAGTTATACGTTCTGTGTAGCAGATGGGCAAATGATAAATAAATATTTCACAACATACACAACGTTATTTAAATCCATGGTAAGCTTAATTAGCTTCTTTGTAAATACATACATAATTCTACATAGAAACACCCAGATCAATGCAAATACCCATTTTCATGCATACAAATATTAGCACTGAGCGGGGATCGAACCCGTGCCTCCTGCGTAGCAGGCGCGTTCACTACCGCCACGCCACAGAGGCTGTCCGATGATGTCAAGTGACTGTCCGTCTTTTCAGATATTGAGAAGACCGACAGGTTCTCGTATATTCTCGAATTAACATTACTGCCTGTTTAATATCATCGCGTCGTCATAACATCATAACATTATCACAGGTTTATAAGTGCCCGGTTAGTGGCAATAGGTTCGGAACCTAAACATAAACTGGCGAAATGTAGGTGCTAGCACCTCTGCCTACCCCTTCGGGGAATACAGGTGTGAGTTTATGTTATGCTATGTAACATCATCGTAGCGTGGTTCTTACATGCTTCTTTTGACCTGGGAGCCCGAGTCTTTTTTCTTCAGATTTGGTTTACAGTTTTTATGGAAGCGAGGGTCTGACCTCTTATCCCGAGAGGAAAGCCTGCACCAGACCCTCGTCCGTTAATCAGCAGCTGTACTGGTTAGCAGGTGGGGTTGAATGGGCCACAAAAAATTATTTGGGCCCTAATATCTAAGTAAATACTTAGGTATAAAGTTACTGGATTGTCATAATTATCGTGTTTATCTGATTACATTCAAGGCCAGGTTGAACTCGGAGCATAGGGTTCGTTTTCTGCCTCTTCCTCGTCCATTTCGCACGATGTTGGGTACTCAGCCGCCCATCCGGAGTGCCACTTGATTATATATAATCCATACTTCCATACTAATATTATAAATGCGAAAGTAGCTCTGTCTGTCTGTCTGCCTGTATGTTACGCTTTCACGTCTCAACCACTGAACCGATTTTGATGAAATTTGGTGTACAGTAGCGTTCATAAGTCCAGTAGCAATCTGACGAAACTATCGCGCGTCGACACTAGTCGTACTTATGACCTTATTCTTTGAAGACAATTCACACACACACACACGCACACACATTAACATTGTTCACTCGTTGATTGATATTGTTAATTTCAATATCATACGTAAGCCACTCCGTGGCTTAGTGGTTTAACCCTAGAAAGATAATCTGCGCCTCAGAGGCGCAAGCAAAACACATTTATCGTTGTCTCTTTTTAACGAGCGTGCTCTCGAACTTGTCACGCCAGGTAATCTCAGTCGGCGCCAAGTACAACAGCAAGGCGGACGCGTACCATCGGTAAGTACTTTGGATTAGCTGCTTTAGCTAAGTGTTGCGCTCGTGGAGCATATGATTATCTTTTGTGTAACTTTCGTCGGAACACATCAACTTTGATTAGTAGCTATTTATTAGTAGTTGTTTGTATTTTATAGTTTTATTATGTGTTTTAGGGTCTGAAAATCATGGCACGGAATCTATTCGCGCACGGAATCTTCAGCTAAGGATAGATCCTGATGAAATAGTAAATAATCTTTACGATGAAGGTGATGGTGATATGCTGCATGTTGCTGAGGATAGTGATAATGAGGAGGAGGGTCACTTGAGTGAGGATGACGTTCAGAGCGACGTGGAAGACGGGTACCAGGACTCGATTACTACCAAAGCTGTACATAAATGTCAAAAATGACATGCGCCAAATGCAAAAAAATGCATCTGTGGCGAACACAAAAAAGATGTGTGTGATGACTGCACTTAGTGTGCCATTCCTGAGCCCAAATATATGTTTTATTAATTTTCATGTTAGTATTAAGTAAAATTAAGCATTACTCGTGATTAATTACGTCTAAAAAGGAAAATAAGTCCAATTAAAAGAAGACAGATATTTTTGTTACTTTTTCTGAGAGGTTTAGAACATTGTGTTAAATTTCTCGTAAAATAAATAATTTTCAAAATGTTTTGAGTCTAATTTATTTTATTATGTGCTAACCTTATAATGAAACAAGCTACTCATGATTAAAAACCTTTCCAGGCCACAGGTAGACCTTACAATATTGTGCGCTCGTGAGGCACATGATTATCTTTTAGGTAACTCCCAACATGATTATCTTTCTAGGGTTAAGGTGCGGGCTGGCGAAAGATAATGGTCGGGTGATGGTTCGAACCTGATATCCCAAACTTTTTTAACTTTTTGTGTTTTATATTTAAAAGTTATGATTTACAAAAATGATGATACGAATATAAAAAAATATTATTTATTAGAATATTATTATATATTATAATATTATTTATATATTATTTATTATTTATAATAATTATAATATTATTTATTAGAATATTATAATTATTAATTATAAAAGTATATTTTTTTGAATGAAAATATTATAACCACAAATTAACATTGGATGATTCTTTTAATTTCCAAATATAAAAATAAACATTACTACTAAACTTTTGTTTTATTTATAATCTATTGTAAATTAAGTATAACATTTTTCTATTTGTATATAATTATTTCTAATTCCGTTAACTTGTTCCTAAAATTTAATGAAAACAAAACAAAAAGTGGATAAAACTAAGATCCCATACCCACAACATCCAATTTCAACGCCATCCGTAGTAGCCTCGTTACCGACCTTGCTACGCACTGCCTTACGTGGAATCACAAATTTTTGCATCAATCTAAATAGATTCAACGCAGTGCATGCTTCGAACATAATAGTATGAAAAGGCGAGCAAAATGTTAGCTTTGTTTTGCATCACACACATATATATTTTCTCATATTGATACTGTATGACGTATAAATGTATGCGTTGAAACATGACATACACATAGATACGCGTTTAACCGGACAAGTCATTATAAACATTACGGTGCTAACGCACTTCTGAACGTTGACTGTACCAAACATAACCCCTGTAGGGTTAGATTAGACCATGAGAAAGGACATAGGTTATGTTTGGCCGCGATAACCGACATCCACGCGGGCGGAGCCATCGGCAAAAGCTAGTAGTTAATGCATTATAAATGCATCACAGTTACCTGGTGCCCACCTGACAGCATACTCATGAAAGTCGTCACCCCACTGGCGGCCGTTGCTCAGTACATTGTTGCTTAGAAGAGAGTTGAAACATTGTAAATCCATGATGGGCCCACCGAACAGCACCTGAAATCAAATTTAATTTTCATGAAGACCCAACCTGAATATCATTTGCTTCTGAGGATTATACCCTTACCTACACATGCAATACTGCTATGGTTCATATGGTACCCAGACAGAATCTCTTTTCCTCTGAGCAAAGAGCCAAAAGAAAAAAGATAACTGTGCCATAAGTATAATGTAATTGTATTCTTTCTTTGTGTAGATACCATACATTAAAGACATTCTATTTTAAGTTTAAATAGAAAAATCTTATGGGAGAGAGTGTCTCATTGAAAAATTATATTATTGTCCAATGGGTGGGATGTATATTTACCTTATTTGAATAGTCTGTGACACCACTGCGCAGTTCCCTGTTTCCTCGCGCTGATGCTATCTTTATTACTCCAGAACTATAATGCGTGCTCCCGTATTTCTTCAAGAAGGGCTCTAGCAAGATTTCTGGAAGAAATAAGGCATATGTATATAAAAGGGTTGTCATAACGGAACTTAGATAAGATAGTATTGAGCATTTCGATGGTATAACTACGAATAATTATGTACCTATATTCTAATAATCTAATAGAATAGACAGGTGAAAGTCTACTGGTTTCCAAAGAAGAGTCAGTATTGAGAATTTACCGTACAAGAATCTATTTACTCGCCTCATGCGCTTTGCATCTTCGAGGCTCACGCCAATATAGGTAAGAAAGAAAGAAAGAAACCTCATTTATTGAGAATCAGCACAAAATAGTACACAAAATATCCAAAAAAAACTATAGGTAAGGGTGTCTTGGGCCCCGAATATGCAGAGTTTAAGTACTTAATTGACGAAAATGACTGGCGTAGTCAGATAGCAGCCTCTTCAATAAATACCAAGATAAACCAAACATGATCCGACCATGATCCGACCATGATGACCGAACATGATCGCGAGAATAAATAAAAAAATTCATTCATTAATTCAAAATATGCAAAGGAGGAGTAGTACAGCAGATCCCCGGCTCATAAGTTCCTGTACCTTAGTGCCTGGAGCCTAAGGTCCTGTACATTGAATTCAACCGAAATTAGTGCTCTGATGAAGAGGAGATTCTTCGAAGACAAAGTTTATACTGACCTGGATATATCCAGTCTCCTTGTGGCAACTTTGCTCTCACGTACACAGTGCCGTAGGTAAAAGCGAAGCTCTTCGACGTGATTTTGCCGCTAACCACCGGAGGCAGTATGTTGGCTCCCCACGCGTCCTTCATGCAAGCTGCTGCGGAAGCCGTACATCTGAAGATACGAATTTTCGTATTTTGGCCTCTTTGTTCGTAGAAAATGTTAAATGACGTCATCTTGCTGGTAAGCTAAATGTCTCAGGAGTCAGTTGCACCACTGTATAACTACTTACAGGGTGAAAGATTTTCATGCCTCCTGGACAGGAAGTACTAGAAATACTGGAGATACAAATTTTCACTGAAAGGAAACATTAAAATCTTCCACTCTGTCCTATTGGTAGATCTCCTAACACATAATAGGCAGGTTTTACTGAGTTATGAATGCACCAAGATCTTTAATGCTCAATCCTACCTAATCTTCTAGTATCTGACAGAAGCCGGGTTGACATCAGTACTCATTGACGGACCAGGCGTGGTATTCCTCTTGGAGTGGATGGCTGGTCAGCGGTTGCTCCAGTAAATTTATGGAAAGGAGGTACTGGGTGAGTGTACCTCGGGCCCTCCAACAAGTAAAATTGGGATGCAATTGGAATTAGTGCTCTACTTCTTCTACTTACCCACTAAATAGATTGAGTGAACCCGTGTAGATGGATCCATCATTGAACCCTGGTTGCCTTTGCTGCAATTTGGGTGTAATTCGAAGATTACCTCCAGCTACTGATACCGTCGGGTCTTCAGCCAATCGTTGGTACGACACGAACGGGAATTCCTGTAATTTATACATAGATAATTTTAGATTAGATTAGATAAGATTAGATTTTTGGTAAGTGCCTTATGTCACATTCTGAATAGTGGCAATTATTGGGAGATTATGATGTGGTATGGTATTAGCAATCCGTTAAACAACAAAATTTCCTGTTTAATAATAATAGGAATTTCTTGCTAAGGATAAAATCTTATAGCGTTTTAAGCTTTGTTTCAACGAAACAGATACTTACTTTTAAACTCTCGCGTTCCATGATATACACTAATTATAACGGGAATTAACGCGATCATGGTATAGTATTTATTATACCTTTGTTTTGCCTGACGTATTGACCAGCTTACACCGGCCGTGGTCACAGGCTGCGGTCAGCCGTTAAAATTGGTGTATATCAGATATATGCCTACCTAATACTTAGTGGAATACTGAAAACAGGGTCATTACTCTGTGCTCAGAAGTAATAAATTCCGGTAATCCCCTAAACCGCTAGCTTGCTCATCAAAATACACAACGGAACTTGTATTTTTTTATTGAATCATTCTCTAAAAAGTCCCTTAAACCAGCTTAGTCGTGAACTAGTTCATTTGATCGCGTTCTGCAGTTTGTTAATCTTTAATTAGAAATTTAATTATCACTTAAAAGGTGAAGACCTAGATCTGATATATCTATCTAATTTCTTGTTTGTATTGTTTTATGAGTTTAATGACCTTTGACAAATTCTTTATCCGATGCTTTCACTTTGAAGTCTGGGGTCCACTTTTTCTGTCTTAACTGTGGGTTTGGCAGAAATTCGATATATAACTAACTAGCTTTTGCCCGCGGCTCTGCCCGCGTGGATGTCGGTTATTGCGACCAAACATAACCTATGTCCTTTTTCGTGGTCTAATCTACCCCTATACCAAATTTCATCGAAATCGATCCAGTGGTTTAAGCGTGAAAGCGTAACATACAGCCAGACAGACAGACAGACAGAGTTACTTTCGCATTTATAATACTAGTAAGTATGGATTTTAATCTATAAAATGGCCGCTGTGACGTGACAGTAACAAATGCGACTGTTTTCATGATGATTTTCGGAGACCAAGCTTGTATATCAACATTGATGAATCAACGAAACACTGATACTGGCCCTCCTCTCAGGGTTGGGTGAGGAGGATATAGGGTGGCAGTCGCTCCCATAGAAGCCAAGGTAAACCAGGAGTAGCAAAGCTTGGTATAGGTATTCCTAGGCTTTTTGGTCTATTCCTAAAACCTCCTTAGGTAAAGGGGAGAATCACTAACAGGTTATACCGTTGAATAGACTGGGATGTACTGCTCTATCTGCCAGACGTCATCTCGGAATGTGTCGAAACTGTCTTCGAAGATTGTCTGGCCTGCGCACGCGGTGATTCCACTGCGGAGTTTAGTTGCTGTAGGTCCACAAGTCGTGCGTGTAGGTACTGTAGGGGTTACTGCTGGGGTTGTGCCAGGGTTCGACCGGTCTTCTAAGACTGGAGAATTAAAAATGTTTTAGTATTGTATAACCTTGTAGGTACATGTTGATGCTACTTTATATTTCTTGGATGTCCTGAGAATTATAATATATGTGTACACAAATAAAATTCGTGGAAGTGGTGGTAATAAAATGTTGAGGTCTGGGAACAAGCCATTTATATTTGGAAGCTAAAATTTTGGAATGGAACTTTGAAATAGGAAGGATTACTTTTAAACTGAAGGGAATAGTAGCTTTATTTTTCGTGTAGAAACGCCCTAGGATACACCTTGTCGGCCGACGGGGGCGGTTTTATGTCGTACCCGAATTGACTAAACTGCACGATCGTCTTGGGTCTGCAGATGCGTCGTAAGATTGCCAAAATAATATTATCACACGCACCCCAGCTGGCCCATTTTTCTTTTCTTTTTACGTACGGATATCCCCTCGGATACCTCCCCCGTCGGAGTCGGAGGGGAAGGTCATGTCGGGCTCGAACCGACTAAAACCGCAAGTCATCTGTGGGTCGTTGTGCTACGCCGAAGGTGAGGTTGTCTTCGACATATTCCTCGTACCCGGCTGACCCAGGGTGATCCCTGTCGGTGACCCCTACTGACCCAGTGCTATCTCGCGACTGCTCAAGCGGCGACCACAGATAAGAAACAATAATAAATAACTTGGTCGGTTATTGTTCGGTCAAAACGTTCGCCGCCTAAGTAGCTGTAGGTCAACTCACTGGTGTTGTGGTTACATTTTTATTATTCTGATTTTTATTATTTCCTTAGTAATGTGTGCATGTGTTCATCCGCAATAAAAACTAATTTTCTTTTCTTTCTTTCTTTCTATCTCGGATTCCAGCATTTAGTATCAATGCGAACTTTTCCTATAGGTAATTTATTCTCCTTCTTCATCTTAGCGTTAATCCTAAATCGCATCCGAAGCTTTCAGCTTGGATTCTGGTGGCCGCTTTACCAGTCTAACTGCGGATTTGGCTAAACCTCGATATTTTCTGTGAAGCGATTGCCATCTGAGCTCCACAACCCAAAGCATTGCAGTTAGACCAGTTGTTGGACTTTTGAGGGCTCCAACTATACGTAGGTAACGACTGCCATAGATGTTCGTATGGCAACCGGGACCGACGCACGGCTTAACGTGCTCTCCGAGTCACTCCCCTTTAAGTAATATATTATTCCAATCTCCAACCTTTTCTCTTTGCCATACAATAATGATTAAAGTGTTTCCTTGTTCTTCATGTTTTTTTAAGCGGGACGTCTAAAGATACTGGTACACTGACCCAACTTTGGTATCTATTGGCTACCTACGACACTTAAGACTTCCGATAGATAGATATCTCACCTGTAACTGTAAAACTCAAGTTGTCCTTCACATATCCTGCTCTGTTGGCCACCACCACAACATAGTAGTTGATGACGTCACCAACATTCAGTTCAACATTCGGATCCTCGAAGGTCCATCTTCCATCTTTTGCTCGCAGAACTTCTCCCGAAATTATCCCAATGTCTGATTTGCCTATTGATCGGTTTATGTTTCCTTGGAAGGCGAACAAACTTATTCTACTGTCATCTGAAAAAGTTAAAAGGAACTTGACAAATAAAAAGTTAGGTATTCAAGTGAAAACCAAATTAATTCACTCGCCGCTATGCAAGCACGAATTAATGTTATAAAGGTCATTTATATTCTAAAATATCAACAATCAGATGGGATTAGAACGGGAGAATTAGAATTTTCGGAGCAAATACCTAATTGTGGTCTCATGAAATCTGCATAAATAACATTCGTACTAATTGACGCACCCAATAAGCATAACGGTTACAAAACTGTATCTGTAAGTGTTTGTTGCAGTAAATACTTACTACATTGCATTCCCAAGTTTTACGTTATTTTTACGAAAAGCTGTAGGACAATCGCTTTATAAATACGAAACCCACGCAGTGTACCACAGACGTGAACCCACTTCTCGCAAGCAATTTAGATTAGACTGAAGGACTTTAAAAAATGTTAATATTTGCTTGCAGTCTTTTCTAAATATAGACCCTTGTCATCGTGATAAATGAGTTATCACTTACATAAAAAATAATGTTTAACACTTGATACTTCGTAATAATGACCTCACTTACATACGTCAAATATAAATAAGTAAAACAGATTCTTTGAACTACAGTTTTTCTTATAATTGATCACGGAAATATATTTCTCGGTAAAAACTAATCACTATAAATTAATAGACATAGTAAAACATATTTTTTTACTGCATTACGATAATAATTGTGTACAAACTAACAATAGGTGTCTTCATTCCTTATCCCCTGAGGTCAATGTAGCCGTAAAGATATCGAACTGGGTATAAAATATCTGCTTCATTAAAGGGTTAACCTAAGAAACTCTGGGAAAATGAATGAAAAATGTACAATACTGACCAGGTATCCAGGCTCTAAATCCATTAGGCTTTAAGGCTTGCACAGTCACTTTGGGAACTTGATACTGACAGTAAGTTAATTGTATAAACACTAAAATAATCGCGGACACGCGTGCAGTCTTCGCGGCGGACATTTTTAAACTGATGACTCTGACTGAAAGTCAGAAGTCAGTCCTGAGTATTTGCATTGATGTATTGTATTATAATCAAGAATTAATTGCAGTTATATGTCGCTTTGTGAGTCATAACTCGGTAAATGATTAAATATTTAAATGGTTGATAAATTTGATTGTCTGTAATCATAGCATGTCAAAAGGTCAAGTTTCTGTTATTACTTTCGTATTAAGTTGGTTTTATATTTAGTATTTCTGAAAAATAAATGAATTGGAGGACTTTATGGAGTTTCTGATTGCATTTGAGGCTTTCATATTGAAGCTCAGGGTCTGTGTACTTCTCCTTCCTTCATTTTGGCTTATAATTTGCCCTCTGGAACACGGAAGCCCTCAAATAAAATAAGTCAAGTCAGCGACAGAAATCCATATTCATACTAATATTATAAAAATGCGAAAGTAACTCTGTCTGTCTGTATACGATTTTGATGAAATTTGGTATAGGGGTAGATTAGGCCTAGAGACAGGACATCGGCTATGTTTGGTTGCGATAACCGACTTCACGCGGGCGGAGCCGCGGTCAAAACCTAGTAGAGAAATATATTGACTACAAAGTCTCAAAATGATCTTAAAACAAAGGTATTAAGAACAAATCAAACTGTTTTATTGATTTATATGGTATTATTGTGCAAACTAGAGGTGTGTACCAAATATCAGATCAATCAGTCAACAGGAAGGAGGAAAATCAAGGAATTAAGATCATTTTGAGCACTTTGTTCATCAAGATCGATCTGATGCTGACTGCACCTATTCAAATGGTAGCAAACCCACAGTGGTACCACCGCCACTGCAAAAAACGGTATTAAATAATAGACTTTAAAGCGATGTGGATAAAGTTCAAAATTAAATTTATTTATTTATACATCATTTACTTACAGGTCATCACCCAATACAATGGTAGTAGAAATGACTTAAGAGTAATTGGAAAAGTGTAATGAAACAGTTTTCATTTCATTTTCAACTTTAGGCTTATAGAAATAAAGTCTAAATGAGTTTTGCAGTGACTTCGGCACCACAGTGGTTTAGCTTTAGTAGAATCGAGGGCCAGGTAGCTTAACCCTGTATAAAAAAAAACCCTTGCTGGACGAGTGTCGCCACTGAATATTAGGTGTATAAACCTGATCTTAAGTTAGGTACTAACGTGACTTCCGATCCGTCTTATAAAATTCGTACGACAAAAAAGATAACCAAAAAATCCCCAGTGACTTGAACTTTGTTTAATTTATGTAATCTTTGTCCGAATACTGATGACATTAACAGAATGTGCCTATAGATAACAACGAGACATTCATCATCATCTACAGAAAGACGTTAGTCCTGATTGCATCCGAGGCCACCACTCTTCCTCCTCCACTTCGCACGATCCTGGGCGTCCAAGGTAGTGAGACCGTTTGCACGCATGTCATTCTCCACGACGCCAAGCCAGCACTTTTTGGGCCTACCCCTTCTACCTGGACCCGGTGGAGCGCCATTGCCAGGCATTTGTTACCTACGTAGCTGGGCGGAGATAACAACGAGACATCATCTACCTAAAAAAAAGGTTATTTTTCTGTTTATTATAAGTACAGTATCTCAACACCATTTGATTGGTTTTCCTAGTCTTATCCGAAGCTTTTGGAGTCTGGGTTCCGTATTTCCAGTCTAACTGCGAGTTTGCCTTGCCTTATGACCTCCACAACCCATTAATCGATATCGAAGTATTGCAGTTAGACCAGTTGTTAAGACTTTTTTCGACTCTAACTACCCGGACCGAGACGCTACGGTTCACAGAGGCTGTCAACGGATGGATGGATATCCAATGATGATGACAAGGATTGGCATGCCTTGAATTTTACGGAAGGGACTGCGGTTTGACCCCCTTTTTTTTCGTGCGACCACGACCCATTGGAGGTGGTTATGTCGGACTCGAACCGATCAAAACGCACGCCGTCTTGGGTCTTTGGTTGCCGAAGGTGAAATTGCCGAAAGCATACATTCAAACAGCTGGTTAACCGGTTCGCAGGTAAGGTTGGCTCATGCCCGAAGATGTAGAAGGGTCATTCACACCTAACTTGAAAACAATACATCTAATTAAGTTTACATATACCTACTTCAGACTTAGTTCACTCTTTCTTATATGTTAAAATATCACTATTTCTGTCCTTATCTTGCGTTAGTGAGAGGTTAAGTCCCGATGTCAAGTCACGATTACGCGGAAAAGCATTCAATAATATTGTGTTGTGTGACGTCTTTATTTGGACTGTCAATCGGACTGGAAATCCCCTTAATTAACGCGAAGATGAATCGGTTTAAATATAACTAACATAACTTTATATATGATAGTTTACACCGTAACTAGAGAAGCTTTCTTTTAATAGAACTAGAAGTAAAGGGATGAAATAAATTAACAACCTTTTGTAGAAAATATTTAATGTACATACTATGCTTATATATTAACGAAATAATTATGTCTTGAACCATTTGCATGTCTTTAAACTTTATCTGCAACAAAATAAAATAAAACATTTCAGATAATTAAATAAACACACTTCATGGTACAGGCTGGATGCGGAAGGTGGAGGATCGGGCACTATGATGCACATTAATAGAGACCTATGTCCAGTTTTGGACTGCTATAGGCTAATTGATTGATTACTTGACTTGATACATCAGAAATTATGACGTCAGAACTTACTTGAGAATCGTATTTAGGTAAGTCGTTTTTTAGCCATTCATTCGTTATATACACATAGGTACCATAATACTGCACAACATTGAACAATTAAAAATAAAACTATATCACCTATTATAAAAATTATAGCAGAATATTATTAAAATGCGTCATGAAATTCCTCCGCATGGCATGCCTATTGCGGTAGCGTGCCCAGAAGTCCTACTAATATTATAAATGCGAAAGTAACTCTGTCTGTATGTTACGCTTTCACGCCTAATCCACTGCACCGATTTTGATGAAATTTGGTATAGGGGTAGATTAGACCATGAGAAAGGACATAGGCTATGTTTGGTCACGATTACCGATATACACGCGGGCGGAGCCGCGGGCAAAAGCTAGTATAAGATAAAGATAAGATAACAGATAAAATATTCTTTATTGTACACCATGAAGCAGTATTAAATGACAAACAATTTTATACAAATGTATAATGCACAATGGGCGGCCTTATCGCTAACAGCGATTTCTTCTAGGCAACCTTTGGATGGATAGAAGCAAAAGAGATGATAGGGCAGCGTACAAACAGCGGTATCCGTATAAAAACTAAGTCTTACACATAGCGGGTAACGTCGTATAACGTGCCATTCGTATTGTCTAACAACATAATATTACCCACCTACGGGTAATCATTAAGCGTAGTTGGAGCCGTAAAAAGTTCAACAACTGGTCTAACTACAATGCTTTTATCATCAATAGGTTGTGAAGGTCAGATGGCACTCACTTCACTGAAAATATCGTAGTTCAACCAAATCCGCAGTTATACTGGGATAACTGGGCCCCAGACTCCAGGTTGAAGTGCGAGAGATATATTTTCGGCAATCTCACCTCCGGCAACCAAAGACTCAAGACGGCGTGCGTTTTACTCCGACATAACCACCTTCACGGGCTCCGTGGGGGTGGTATCCGTGGGGATTTTTCACACGATAAAAAAATTTATGCGGTAGCCTAGTGGTATGGGTAATGGACTGCTGAGACGAGGTCTCGGGTTCGATCCCAGGTTTACCATGGCACACACCAATGACTTTTCGATGTTTTTCGAAGTTATGTGTGTATTTATCGCAGGTTTATAAGGGCCCGGTTAATGGCAATACGCTCGCCACCTATTACATTGGGACCTAAACATAAACTGGCGAAATGTGGGTGCTAGCACCTCTGCCTACCTCTTCGGGGAATATAGGCGTGAGTTTATGTTATATTATGTAAAAAAGCTCCGGATGGGACTGGGATTAACGCTAAGATGAAGAAGAAGAAGAATATACCCACCTATAACGCGTAAACCTTGATGTGGTCTACTTGCAGTCCGCTCGTGTCGTCAAACCAGGTAGGGAACCATTGCTCCCTGGTATTCCAGAAGTTAAGCATAGCCTTGGAGGCCTTGTTGACCCACGGCTTTGAACCTCCGTCAGCGAACTCATTAACTCCACCCACGTTGAGGCCCACGGATAAGTAGAACTGATGACAGAAAGTAAAGTGAAGTGTCTCTTTATTGTGTACACCAAAGATAAAAACAGGTGTTGTTTGTGGGTACAGTGCAGGTATAAACAATAGCGGCCTTATCGCACAGTGGCTATCTCTTACAGGCAACCTTTAGATGGAGAATTATCTGTCAAGTCGTGTGATGACGGAGAAAGAATACAAACATCACCATCCGCCTGATCCGAAGGGTTTCGCAAGAGGCGATTAACTGATAACGCAGACGATATCATTGCGAGAGAAGGAAAACTCGAAATAAAACCTTGTACCAACCCGTCTGGCCAGCGTGGAAACAGTAGGCCAAAGCCTCCCAACATTGGGACAGGCGTATGTCCAGCTGTGGACTGTGATAGGCTAATTGACTGTCAAAAAGCTTCTGTATAGTAGTTTGATATTAAAAATACAGCCCATTAAAAATGCCTGCTTGATGGTGGTATACTACCATACTATTACGTATGACGTAGGACCGAAAAATACAGTTAGCGAAATAGCGTTAATACACCTCTGCTTACGCCTTCGGGGATTTACCGGCGTGCACATTTGTATGTATGTCAATCAAGAAGAGCAGGAGCTAATAAGCCAACATCATCATTCATTATAACGTTAGTCTTGGCTCCATCCGAAGCTCAGACTTTGGAGGCCAGGGTTCACTTCCTTCTTTTTGAATTGACCTTAAGAAACTGACGTTTGTCTAAGTGAATCCCGAGAGGGAAGCATATGCCAGAGCCTCGTCTCATTAAGTGTACCAGCTTTCAAACGAGGTTAGCTTAAACCTGAAGATCTTGGTGATGCCTTCGTAGCAGTATAATGTATCTTACCAGATCATCAAACGGCGCGATAGTACTGCCTTTCAACCATTGTGATGCTGCTACAACACCTTTCTCTTGAGCACTCTTGTAAAAACCTTCTGGAGGTGGAGCGATGTCTCCGTATTTTTTATTGTCCACGAATAACGATATGCCATCTGGAAAGTTACATTTTTTAACTCTTGATGCCTCTAGGGTAGTGAGACCATGGTACACCGCTTTAGCTTTTGTAGTTTTGACTAATTATTGTTTTGGTTGCTAGTTTATTGAAAAGTTACATTTGTGAATGAAATTGTTTTTGCATGATAAGACAGGGTTAGGGAGGCCACACACCGAAGCAGCAAATATGCCTACATTTACGCAGCATCAACTTCCAAATGCCATGACTCAAACTATGTTACCTGGTCTCCATTCCAGGGTATAGTTGTGGAACGCATTGCTCCATCGCTCGAAACCAATTTCCTCTTTCAAATATGCTGATCTGTAAAAAGAATAGATTTATTTAATTGTAAGAAAGTCAAGCCCGAGTTTTCGAGTCGATGCCCAAGAGATTTAAAGAGGTAATCTTAAGAGTTATTACTGTTAATATTTAAAACATGTCCATCCAAAGGTTGCCTCTAAGAGATTGCTCTTAGCGATAAGGCCGCCATTTGTACATAATGTCGTGTATTGTCCATACATTTACTGTATTACTGGTGTACAATAAAGATTTATGTATCTATCTATCTATCTATCTATCATCCGTTAACTGGGTCAGTACAGCTTCTACAGCAGTTGCTCCTGTAAATGGGCATTTACAGGAGCAGCTGCTGTAGAAGCCTACATAAGAGATCCATTCATTAATAGCCCGTATATTTGGCTTCGCACGAAGGTCTTGGTTTGCACTTCTTCGTTATGTATCTATACATGCGGCAGCATGGAAAAGCACAAGTTAAGCAAGCAGTAGGCGAGCGGCACCGCGTGTAATATTACAGGCACCATAATGATTTATTTTTACTTTGTCTATTATATACCTGTAGGGCTCTGTGTCACACATGATGGGTCCTCCATACAGCTTCTTGTTGAACTCCATATTGCCCTTAACGGTGGCAATGCGAAGTATCCCTGACGCATAGTTCCTGATGCCGTAGATTTCATTCAGAGGCTCCAACTGAATCTCTAAAAAATGTAGTTAAAATTACTACATAGGAAATAGAAGTGTGTAAGAAGTTGTGTGAAGAAGAAGTGTTCTGTTAATTGTGTAAATGGTCTGCTAAATGAGATAACTAGTAGGGACCCCTTCCCCCTACTAGTGCTCTCCGGATCGTTGTAGTTGGGTAGTCAGGAAAGAAGAAAGGTGTAACTGTGAAACTGATATCTGATAAAATTTACGATACTCTAATAAAAAGCATGCACCAAGCTTTGCTGGAAAGCTAAAATAGTGCGCAGGTGTACGGTATTCTCAGTCAGTAATTGCGGGTATTAAAGTATAGCAGACATGATATTAATTGGATACTTTATCACTAACAGAACTAAATTTGCATTCCAGATAGTTTATTAGAATCGGTAGAATAGAATCGGCTTAGCAGTACTTAGATAGGTACTTAAATAGAATGAAGAAAAATGATTGTACATATACCATTTCCACCAGGTGCAAAGATTATTATCCTCTCTAAGGAGGTATATTAATTGTTCTTACCAGGATAAATCCAGTCACCAAAAGGCATCTTCGCTCTGATTTCAACTTTCCCGTATTTGAAGGAGAACTTATGCTTAGTTGTGATCTTAGAAGTAATAATGGGAGGTAAAATCTGGGCTCCAAAAGCTTCTCGGGCACAATCTTGTGTGCCGGCGATTCCTGTACATCTGGTTAGAAAAAAGCACTAGTATGTAATGATGTTTTCATCCAAATTGATCATTAAAGGAATTTCATGACTTAGTTGGCATACATTTTTAGATCTTGTTAAGTTTTACAGGAATTCGTTACTTAGATTCAGTGTGTATACTTCGATATTGTGATTTAGAATTATTATTTTTCTATCTAAAACTAGCCGACCTGTCTAGGTTTTGCCTGGGGTATATCTGGAACCCCTTTAGCAATTTTTATTTTTTCCTCATCGTATGAACCATTCTCGTACTGTAAATATGCCTTATTCTAAAAAAGAATTTGCGAAAACGTTTCTGTTGTTCTCGAAATTAGCACTTAGTAACACATTCATATTTATATTATAGATTCGTGACGTTATTACATGATTATAATGTTTACACAACCGAGTGGTCATTCTTACCTTGAAGTTATATCCAGCGACTGAGTCACATAATCGTCTCCATACTTAGACTCCAAAGTTATCGGCCGTATAGAGAGAATACCATCCCTTACACGGATGTTCTTCTCGTGAAGATACACATTGAATGGGTAGTCCTGTGGACCCAATAAAAATTCAGTATCAAGATTATGATGAAAGAGAAAACTGATATAAACATGGATTATAAGAAAACTGATGATGATACGGAATTAGGAAGTAATTTAGAGCACTTTTCAAAGTATCTAAGGATCACCCAGCAACCATGACTGAAATGCTGAAAAATAGCCTTCTCCTTTAAGCCTTAAGATAATAGCCTCGACGGACTCATTTCTTCAACTTACCGGCCCACCAGGAAACTTGATTTCAGAAGTCCAGACCTTTCCTTTGCTGAGTCCAGAATTAAAATTGTCTTCAAATAAGAGCTGCCCTTTACAAACGAACCCTGGTACGTTTACTTTGGATGGTGACAGTTCGCAAGGGTACTTGATGCCGCCAGAACCAGTTGATGGAGATGGCTTCTGCGTTGTTTGAGGCCGTTTAGTTGTTGTAGGAGGTAAGTTTGTTGTGGAGTCTATCTGTCCTCCAGATCCTGGATTCACTTGATTGCCTGCTTCATCGACATAGCCTGGAAAAAGGAGGAGGTTATACCGGGTGATTCTATAGTCGTTTCGGATGAAAAGTTTTTGGACCCAATTTCGATAGCAGAATCATCTGGAAGTATTAATTTGGCGAAAAAATAAATTTTCTATACTTCTTTCTCTGTCATTTGCGAACTGATTTTTGAGAAATTTGTATACTAAGTTTCACTATAGATTTAGAGCATAAGATGACTTCCAGGATGGGAGTTCAACACACGGGAAATACTGGGATGAACAGCTATAAGTTGCATTATTACCTAACTTTTCTTTTTTTTACCCCAAGAGGTAGACTTCCACAAATTTTTACATAACATAACATAACATCTTCTCATCTCGTCTTTAATTATACATATAGTCCTTTTATTTTTAGTGTTTTTGTTATTGTATATTCCACACTTTTACAATATTGTTCTTTAATAACTCTCAGTCTCACCGGGAGATATTCGTTATAAACTCTTCGCCATTAACTGTTGATTATATTAATTATCTATTACTTTTTGATCTATTAGCGGATTCAATATTAAATCTTTTATGACTTCAACATCGATGCATTTACTCAAGACTACTTTTGACCTTATGATGAGCAATAACGATTCAATCTATATTTACACTTTATTTATACCTACGGGTGCTGAGTAAACGCATTGTTCAAATAATATTTGTTTCCTTTCGTATACCCTCGTCAAAGTACATAATCCGATTAAGTACATCTAAAGGTTATTATTTGTAGACCAGGGTCCGATAGAGCATTATCAGGTGATCAAGTTACCTGAAGTAACCTGCTGATGAAGTTACCTTGGGTCACTAAGATCTTAGTGGGGTCCATACATACAAGCCTAACGGGTTTTATCCCAGTGTTTTAAAGGATTACTTGTTATGCAGAGGAAGAAATTACTTCTTATAAGGAGGTAGGAATTATTACATCTTAGGAGGAGGAAGCAATTTCTTCTTACCTCCGACAGTCCATTCTCCATTATCCTGCCGATACCCAAGTCCATCCTTGAGAACGTACGTCCAGAAGTAGATGGTATCTCCAATTTTCAACTTAACTTCCTTATCTGTGAAGATCCACCTTCCGTTCTTGGCTTTCGTAATGTCTCTGGACCATCGTCCTGCTTCAAGCCCTTCCATTTCTTCGTTTAGCTTTCCATGGAAGGCAAATAAACTGTAACCATCGTCTGAAAACAGTTTGGGATTAAAATACTTGTTAATAACTAGTGTTCTTTTTTTATATGATACTTGAGTACCTATAGTGTATGTAAAGAATTTATTCAGGCATGTAGACAGAAGTGAAAATCGTAGCCAAATGTAGATAATAAAGGGCGAGCTTAGTGCCACCAAGTGGGCACTTTGTAAATGGTACAAGGAGGCGCTGGAGCGGGGCCAATGGCCTGCGTCTCAAGAAATCGAGGCCCAGCGATTCCAGCTCTACCAGGAAACCCTGGTGACATGGAAGGTGTGACTTGAGCAACCAAAGGGGGGATTCGCCACAATCGTCGTCAGACCGGTCATGGACGAGTGGCTCTCTCATACCGGTAGTCACAGATACTTACCGGGCACCGGTAGCTTCGGTAGGTATCTGTGGCGAAGACACCGGGCACTTTGTCATGAGCTTATGTTTCCTACCGGATGGACAACAACCCTATCCCTTAGTCACCTACTACGACATCCGCGAGAGGAGATAGCAAGAATTAAACCAGTGGTTAAAAAGAAAAAGAGAGTAAGCGACATCGACTTTTCAAGGAGAAAAGGTTCTAATAGATACCGAAATTACTTTGCACTTTTACTGCAGCGATTTTCCTGTTTGTTGCTGTCGCTTTCACCCTTTATCTTTTAAACTATCGATATGTGTTTTATGGGGATACCTAACATAAATATGTTCTGATAACATAAGATCGTCTTGTGTTCTAAAATATATAGCATTAGTGATGCTGAGAAGATTAATATTTCTTACTGCTTATGCCTGAATCGGGATTTGATTTTATCGTACCTAAATATTTTCAAATTTTGGTTGATGGCATTGTTTACTAAAGACTTTTCTCATCAAATAACAGGTTTATAATTTAATTTTGACCACAATATTATAATGAAAATCAAAAATTCAGACGAGAAAGGTAATCCAGCCAGTCTATAATCGGCCTTTGTGACTAGTACATTTGAAATAAGCCTTTAAGGTATTCATCAAAATATGCTCATTTGTATCAGTAGTAAGATAAAATTAATGTTGCTATTTGAACCACAACAAAAACGGACTGTTTACTTTAGTAAATAACGTTATAATGTTAAAAAGTCATTGCCACCGTCAAGTCAAGGCAAAAGACCTCTCTAACCAATGACTTTATTACCTACAGAACGAAAAAAAGGTAGGTAATGCGAAAGAGGACTACAAACTTTTTGTACGTAACATTCAGATGACATTACAAAAAGCATGTTATGTCTGAAATGATAAGTGTCAAAATTCATCAACTCATTTTCTATACTTTGCATTCCAAATTCAAAATTCATTCCAACCAGGAACCGTGAAACAATTAAGTACCTAGGTATTTTCAGTAAAAATGTTTGTTTTTTATCTAACAGTTTTTTTAAATTTAGAATGGTAAAAGAGCGGTAAAATTTGCAATTCTGTTCTTTTGTGTGGTCGTTTTTATTTTCTTTTTAATAACCTCACCTTTAATATTAAATGTCCCTAATGATTAGACAGTTAATATTATGAATTATGACGTCATATGTTTTTTGTCTTAAACCCCCTATACACTACTCGCGAAGTTGAACGAAGTTAGGCGAATACGATAGTGTGGAGATGCACTTCGGCTTACCTCGTCAAACTTTACCTCGCCTCGGGCGACTTCCATTTGTTGTCGGTATTTGCGCCCGAGTCAAAGGGCCCGAAGTTGCACGAAGTGCGTTCACGAAGTACCTCTCTACAGTACTCGGCCGACTTCAGTACTCAATAGTTATAATTATTGCGTGTGACACATATTGTGTTTATTATGAACAAAATACAGTTGTCACAGGAGGAAAATATGTTGTTCCTCGAAACTGTGCAAGCAGAGCCTATTATTTGGGACCCCAATATCATTAATGTCCTAAGGACGAATGTGCGCAGGCTTTCGGCACCTTAGAGCGAATGAGCTCCTCGCGAAGTTGAACGAGTGTGTGGTGTCGCACTTCGGACTGCAGGCAAAGTTTCTCGAGTACTTCGCCGAGGAACTTCGCGAGTAGTGTATACGAGGCATTACAAGTTTCCTGGGTGCCTCTGAATACTTGTTCTGTATTCTGAGCTCGGAGCTTACTATTTTGACGTAAAATAAAAAAGTTACTAATTTGACCAGATACTTAGTCAAATACCCAACTTTTGTTCTCAACGGATTATTTAGTGCTAAGTATATCATAAAAATCATTGTCTTGACTAATTTCATCAGTTTTAATAAGAAAAACTTATTACCTGGTACAGATACCCTCAATCCTTTAGGCCATATAGCTTCAAGTTTCGCAGGCGGCACTTCATAACACAATATAGAATTAAAAACTAAACAAAAACATAAAAACATAAATACATGCGCCATTATTAATTAAACATATCGCGAAAAATAAAATGAATTTATAAATTTACTAATAAGTCAGTGTTAGACGGTAGGCTGCAGTTAACTGAGGTTGATGTATCGAGAATATAATGACTTATGTAAATGTGGTTTTTTATAAGCCGCCATTACACTGCGGTCGGCGGTGCTTATATGCCGTAACTTGTTTCAAATAGTTACGAATACCGGTTTGCGAGTTTGATTTTTTTTCTGTATCGTCAGATCGATGTTCAATCTATCAACAATATAAAATTTATACATTATTAAGAGGTCGTTTGTCTATTGTATTTTATATTTCAATACGGCAACCGATGCCGAAAATACTATTATCCCTAGCACGAAAAATAATCGTAATGGTAGCGAGAACGAAGCATTGCGATTGGTCGGCTTCCCATACACGGGTTCACAATTAGGCAGGCGGCCAATCCCAATGCTCCGTTCTTTCGATACGTTTACGATAGTTTATCGTTCGTGGGTAATATCAGAGTTGTGTTTCTAATCTATTTGTTAGGAGGAAACTCAATTCTCAGTTAAGTTCACCTTTGCACATCAAAATGTATTGACATATTGAATAACACACTTGTACTTTTCCACTGACTTTATTTCTAGACCTGACCGGCTTCGCCTTACGGCATTCTCAAAGGTTTTGCCTTACGGCATTTACGGCGAAACCGGTCAGGTCTAGAAATAAAGTCAGTGGAAAAGTACAAGTGTGTTATTCAATATGTGTAGCAGATTCCACCAAGCGCCATCAATCTCCAGTATAAACAAAATGTATTGACTATTTTACTGTGTACAATAAATAAATAAGAAACTTGAAGTGCTTTAGAAATTTGTCAAACTTCTGTCAAGTTCACAAATAAAAATACTGAAGGCTTGAAGGCTCATGGATTACCTGTTAATCATCAATCATTTGCAACCAAAGAGCGTACAGGACTTAGTGTGTTCAGTCAACAAACATCCGAGAAATAGGCTCGACTTCTTGGTCGAGCTCTCGAGCCTATCTAACTGTTGAGCCGACCTACGCTAATATTTGCCACGGTATGCCTAAACTTATATCAAAATATGAAACTATAATATCATCTTTTAAACTCTCACGTTCCATAATATACAATAATAATAACGGGAATTAACGCAATCATGGTATAGGTACATAAGTACCTTTAATTTGCCTGACGTTTCGACCAGGTTACACCGGCCTATATATATATACTAGCTTTTGCCCGCGGCTCCGCCCGCGTGGATGTCGGTTATCGCGACCAAACATAGCCCATGTCCTTTCTCAATGTCTAATCTACCCCTATACCAAATTTCATCGCAATTGGTTCCGTGGTTCAGGCGTGAAAGCGTAACATACAGACAGACAGACAGACATAATTTACGTAAAATGTTATCTTTTCTATGGCTAATAAATAAAACATTGAGCCAATGTGTACAGCCAGCTTTACATGAGCTTCTTGCAGGAAGAATTAACACTTGTTAAGCATATATGTAGTTGGGTTAGTGATTAGCGATTAATAGGTGTAGAAAAGGCAATCAGTTCTCCACAGTTAGTATAGTCTAATCTACCAGAGTTCCGTAGGTACCCGGTTTCTGGTGGGACCTCTTATGGGACCTCGATCGACTTCACGGTAAAAGGATCAATCATTGAGGTACTTTATGAGTGTTAAATTTATGAGAGTCGACATAAAACTACCCAGAAGTTCTGGGTTCAAGTCAACCTTTGCAAGCCAGTAGGTACCAAAACAAGGTATATTTTGGTGCAAAAATCCAATCCCCCACCACCCGAATTTTAACCTTGAACCAACTAAATCAGCACGCCGTATTAGGGAGATTAGCATAAAGACATATCTCTCGCACCCCGACAGACCTAGCGACATCTCCGATTTGGAAATAACCTTTCAGATGTGGGAACCACGGTATCCGCAATCAGCTGCCTCTGCAATAATGACAAGTGGCTCCACCAGGCCCTCGATTCTATTAAAGTAAACCATTGTGCCGCAGTCACTGCAAAAATGACATTAAATTTTAGACTTTATTTCTGTACGCTTAAAGTTCAAAATGAAATGAAAACAATTTCATTACACTTTTTCAATTACTCTGCAAAAAATCATTTAATCCTGAACTTTAACAGCATCGCTTTAAAATCTATTATTTTTGCAGTGGCGGTGGTACCATTGTGGTTTTAGCAGAATCGGACACGGAAGACGGAGGTCCTTGAGCGTTCTCCGACGTCACCTTTATTGCACCGCGCGTACCTGATTACTACCTTAGTTGTGTAGAATAGAATAATCTTTTTTTTTTAATTGTTATTTGAGTGACGGAGTGGTCTGACAACTTTATGTTAACTGACAAACTGACAAAAGTCTTCTTTGTGTGACTTTTCGCAGTTGACACGGCGCGTGTTTGCGTTGGAGGTTTATCCCCTCTCGGTCAGTCACCGGGTGATGTCATCGGGCATTTTCGTGAAATGGCCAGATTATATTAATTAGATACCCGCTTTTTAAAAAAAATATTTTAGTCAATGATTTTTTTTAAGAATATTAGAACCGAAGTTACTAATATTCCTACTGACCCCTCCAACTAAGCTAATTTGCTTGTGCTAGGAGTGGGTTCACGTCGGTATAGTGTAATGGCCAGGATTCGAACCTGGGACTGCTCGATCGTAACCTTCCTTCCTTAACTTAATTAAACTTAACTCCTCTCAATTTAAAACTTATATGTCTATTGGAATTGCCTGGATGTTCATTTCATGAAACACGCTAAGCCGTTCGGTACCAGTAACCGTTCGGACATCTATGGCAGTCGTTAGGGGTCTAATGAGCCTGGTAAGCTGAAACATTGCTGTTATCTGTGATCGTGACTGTCTTTCCTAAGACATGTTGGTGTTGCATAGTGCATACGTCCATAGGCCACGTTAACCACTTTCCATCAGGTGGGCCGTGTGTTTGTCTACCACCTAATTGGTATAAAAAATAAACTTTACGTTCAACTCACCAACACAAAGAAAAAGGAAAAAATATGATACTTAGATAAAATCATACTTGTGGTGAAGTTTAATATGTTTATTTTAATGAGAAAACATGTTAGTGGCCTTGCTTTGCCGTATAAACATTAATTAGGTACTATTCAGATGTATTTCGTGGAATACATTAGTATTATTTAATAATTCTTTGCATTTTTCCTGTCCGTGCAAAAATTTCAAATAAAAAAACTCACCTTCATATAGACAATAACCTCATCTCAGTGTTTTACCCGGCTACATCCGAAACTCTATCGGCTTATAGAGGGCGTTGGGGTGAAATATAAGGGGTGAAATATTGTATTTAAATAAAAATCTTTTGAAAAATCTTATGAACAGAGTCTATTAAATCATTGACACCACATGTGACCCACAAAAGGTTAGGAAATTTTAAATGTCTCCTCATATAATGATTTGACAATATGACAACGTATATGAACCATTGTGTACAGTTTGCTTAAGCTATCCCTATTTCGTGTAAGGGATAGTTACTAACCACCTTACCCAACCCCCTTCGGGTTGTGGGGACCACAGTGTCCCCATCTAGCCCCGGTTACGGGGAGGCGCATTTTTGCGCCACCGCCGCGGCCTGCTTCTGCTAGGGTGACAAGTGGCTCCACCGGTCACCCCCAGGCCAGCGCTCATGGAGGATGGAGGTCGTTCTGCGACCTCCGACGTCCGGTTCGCCTTCGCTCTGCGCGGGCTTCCCGGGCCCGGAATCTAGTCCGGATACGACCAGCCGCCTCCTTCTCGAGCATTACTTGCTCGCAGAAGGAGGCGGCCGCACCCCAAGCGTTCGCGCATCGTACCATCGCTGTGAGCAACGTGGCGAGTGTGAGGACTCCCACTCCCAGAGCCGCCACTAGGACCCGCCTCGGCGTGTCCCACGCCGGGCACTCGGTCAGCGTGTGCAGCTCTGTGTCCTCGCTCGCATCACAGTGATGGCACTCGGACGTTGGCTCCTTCCGGATCCGACACAGGTAACTCCTGAAACACCCGTGTCCGGTAATCACCTGCGTCAGCCGGTACGAGAGGCTGCTGTGTTGCCTCTCTAGCCACTCCTCCATGATGGGTCTTACCGCCGCTATTACAGCGTGCCCTATCGAGCAAGGACCTAGGACATGACGGAAATTCCATCTAATTGAGTAGTTGGACTGGGGAAGTCCTACAGAATACTGCGGTCATAATAACCTGGTGTTATGTTCCCAACGGAGCTCACTGGAGAGTTTTTGTGCTGTCAGTGGGAAGAGACTTGTCGGTGTCAAAGATAAAGCACGACAAGCAAAGGCTTGTCGTGCTTTATCTTTGACACCGACGACACAGAAAGTCTCTGTGCTTAAAGGGTCAGCTGCACGAGTGTCAGTTCCCTGGTGTAGCACACATCATAGGTCACGGTGTGATTACCGTTTTCGTCAAGTGGGCCGTGTGCTTGTCTGTCAGCTTAGTGGTATAAAAAAAAGACACGACATAAATAAAAACAATATTCAAGAATATTATTATAATATAATATATAATTTAAAAATACAGTTACATAACTATAATGCAAATACTCTGATGTAGTCAACTTTCAAATTAGCGTTATACCACGACGGCAACCAAGTTGACTTTCTGTTCCAGAAGTCCAGCATTGCTTTCCTGCCGGAATTCTTCCAGGGCTTACCAGGCAGGTCATCTGAGAAGTCATTCACTCCACCCACGCGAAGACCAAGAGATAAGTGGAACTGTAAATGATGATGGTATATATTTTCCACCGGAAAGAATGATTCAGAAGTAACGTGTCTGATGAATGCTTCACAGGGTAATTGCGTATTTGAAAAAATATGTCTAAAGTAAAGCCAACGAATTCAGAGAAAAAAGATAAACAATGTTTCAGAGGTTCCAAACTTTTTTATTTAAAAATGATTACGTATCACTTCAAGCGCGTTACATAACAGACGGGAATGAAATTGCTCATAAGATGGCGGATCTGACAGTTTAGAACCGCTGTATTGATAGCTTTCCTGTACTACGAAACACGCAACGACAGCTGGCGCTCGCCCCTTGTCGTGTACGTGCACAGAACAGAAAAAATGTACGTGTGATATGTGCGACAAGGACAGAGAATATAATAGTTAGCTATCGGAACGTAACTCAGTAATGGTCGCTTTATTTACCTTTTTTCTCTCGTCTCGTTTGCTTTACTTTATATTAAAATGAATGTTGGTATGCGAAAAGCTAGACAACGGCTCGAGGAATTCGGGATTTTTTTTCGTATGTTCCTTCGTCCCAGTCTCATCGAAAGTTTTTATAAAAATATAAACGACGCCATGGGTTATGGAGACCAGGAGCAGAAGTCAACGCTGGTCAATCCAAAGGTATCAGAATAAAAGATTTAATAATATTTAATAATTAGACCCAAGCGATCATAGTTTTATGGGTTGATAATAGTGGCAATAGTTACCATTTGGTCGAAAGGTGCCAAGATGGAACCTCTCTGCCAGACACTAGCGTGTTGTATGGCGTATTTCTTGGCACTCTCATAAAATCCCTCCCCGGGATCAACATCCCCGAAATTGTTACCATCTACGAATACTTGAATTCTGTCTGGAAATAAAATAGCACAATAAATAAAAGGAATAAGTTTAAAAATCTAAACCCGACTCTTGGAAAATCACGCTCTAAAGTCATCACTTGTTATAAACAAGAAGATATTAAGGACTAGCTTTTGCCCGCGGCTCCGCCCGCGTGGACGTCGGTTATCGCGACCAAACATAGCCTATGTCCTTTCTCAAGGTCTAACCTATCCCTATACCAAATTTCATCAAAATCAGTTCAGTGGTTTAGGCGTGAAAGCGTAACATACAGACAGACAGACAGACAGACAGACAGACAGACAGACAGAGTTACTTTCGCATTTATAATATTAGTATGGATAATTGGGGAAAAGTAGCTTGCAGATTCTGTATGGCGGAGATCGACAAAGTCGAGATGTATTGTCTATAAAAAAGTTTCACGTAACCGAAACGTCAATAGATATGTCTCATCTACTTCATTAGTCGAAGAGAAGCGAGAGATAATGTCTGCGCCACCATGCTCTAGCTGCTGCGATGAGGCTTGTTACAGAAAGCCTTTTACCGCCACAGGAAAAATTTTCCTGATTTTCATCAGTAACTGTAATTGAGTAACTGTTTCGGCCTGGGGATGCCGGTGGAGCTACCTATCACCCTAGCAGAAGTATGCTAAGGTGGCGGCACAATATACGCCTCCCCGCCTCCCTATACCCGGGGGCTAGATGGGGGAACCGGGATCCCCACATACGAAAAGGGCCAGCTCGAATGAGATCGCCCTGGGCCGTCCGGGGTGCGAGAGATTTTATGTCTCTGGTAGTCGATCTCATCTCCAGCAACTTACGGCCAGACGGTGCGTTTTAGTTACTTCGAGACCGACGGCGTTGGTAAATCAATACCATCGAGGCTGTCACAGTACTGTGTGGTTAAAAGTCCCGGGTCCTTTAAGCGGGGCGTGAAAAGGCATATGATGAGGCCGTCAAGCTGAGTACCACCACTATTACATGTTTACGATGGTGACCCTCTTTCCGAGACTTTGCCTTTAGCTTAACATCAGGCAAGGTGAAGATAAATTGACATGTCCTTTATAAAAAAAAGTAGGTACCTTGTTTCCATATCAAAGTGTAGTTATGATAATCCTTATACCAGTTGTCAATACCAAGGCTTTTCTTCAAGAATAAGCTTCTCAAGGGTTCAACGTCATACATCACAGGGCCCGCGTACAATTTCTTGGCTTCACTAGGATGTCCTAGCGCAAAGGCTATACGCATCAATCCTGATGCATAGTGTTCAGATTTATACACGTTTCCTGATGGTTCTAGGTTGATTTCTGAAATGGAAAACTATTTGATTAGAATGATTTATTATCATGTTGCTTAATCCCATTAAAAGCTTTACTTACATTAATTGCGTAACCTACCCCTAACACGTTAAAAAATTTAGAATACTTTATATTGAATAATACACTTGTACTTTTCCACTGAGTTTATTTTATTTCTAAACCTGACCGGTTTCGCCTTACGGCATTCTCAAAGGCAACAATAGAAAATCGAATAAGTAGCAAATATTCTGTAATTTTTTAATCTATTCGATAATGATCTTAAAATTTTTCATGTCAGAATCTTTTAAATATGTAATAGTGCAATTAGTTCCCGGCTATACATATAGTATGTATTGACTCCAACTCTACTCTAAAAAGAGTTTAGGTACTGCGTACATAAAGTGTTCTACTGTTTATACTGGAGATTGATGGCGCTTGGTGGAATCTGCTACACATATTGAATAACACACTTGTACTTTTCCACTGAGTTTATTTTATTTCTAAACCTGACCGGTTTCGCCTTACGGCATTCTCAAATGAAAGCCTTTACAAGTACAAGTGTGTTATTCAATATGTGTAGCAGATTCCACCAAGCGCCACCTACTCCAGTATAAACAGTAGAATACTTTATGTACGCAGTACCTAAACTTTTTTTAGAGTAGAGTTGGAGTCAATACATATATGTATAGCCGGGAACTAATTGCACTATTACATATTTAAAAGGTTCTGACATGAAAAATTTTAAGATCATTATCAAATAGATTAAAAAATTACAGAATATTTGCTGCTTATTCGATTTTCTATTGTTTTAAATATTCCACAACATTCTACACAACGCTAGCTAGACCCATGGTTAGCTTAACTAGCTTGTGTTATGGAATCTAGAATGTGGATATGAAATTGTGGATATTAATCTAGATTGGTCGAAGAGACATCTCGACTTTGTCGATGTTACTGAAGCTGCGAGCCTGCAACTACTTAGATACTTTTTTTTGTAAATACATACATATTATACCTAGAAACACCCAGACCAATGCAAGTAGCCATATTCATGCATATAAATATTTACACTGAGCGGGGATCGAACCCGCGCCTCCGACGTGGCAGTGGCGTTAACTACCGCCACGCCACAGAAATCGTTTTAATGTTATGGATCAGGAAAGGAAGAGATAAAAAGTTCTTTTAGGTCAGTCATTGTGTTATAGATGGTTCTATCACAGTGGTACTGACCTGGTAACAGCCAGCTGCCTTCAGGGAGCTTGGCCCTCACTTCGATCCTGCCATACGTGAAGCTGAACTTCTCCCGAGTGGTGATCTTGCCTGTTATCACCGGTGGCAGGATCTGAGGACCCGATGCAATTTGGCTACATTCTCTTGTGTCTATTTTCCCGGTACATCTGGAATAAAGGTTTTTTTTAGAGGTTCACAAGGATCGGAAGGTCGAAATATTTTCAAAGCGTTTGTCACAACCAGGGAATTCTTCCTCCCACGTTGCGGTCAGAAACAGTATGCTTAGTCAGGTTTGAAAGAACTGTGGAATGATATGTTTTTTCCAAGCGATTGCTACATGTGTTTTTTCAAGAAAGGCATTACATCTTAGTCCTACAGGGTAGGATGCATGAGTGTCCATAAGCCATGGCAATCGCTTTCCATCACGCAGGCCGTGTGCCTATCTGCCACCGAAGTGGTATATAAAATGCCCAACATTTCAGTTGCTTTGCAGTATCCACGGTCATATTCTCAAATTGAAAATAGTAGTTGTTTCACTCAATGCAAACTGTACATACTGACCGACCTCTCTCAAGGAATACTGCCGATCTAGACAAGTAGAATAGTAGGTATATATAAACTGATCAATGTATAGGATTGCTAAAATACGTGTCAATCCATACATTCATCATTTTATTCTACTTGTCTAGGGGGACAGGTGTAAAAACAAAAATATCAACATAGCCGTGAGCAAGCAATAAAAAAGATTAAAGCTTAAAATATCAACCTCCACGTCAGATCTAATGATTCCATGAGGAAGCCTTCATAATGCTTATCTTCCAAGAGCGCTGGAGACACCACTAGTGCATTATCTTCAAAGTTAATTGTACCATCTGGCATGTACACGTTGAATGGAAAGTCCTGGAAAATAAAACAGGATTTAAAAATATATATTAGCTGAGAAATCCTTGCCGTCCGTCCGTGTAGTGACTCCGAGAGCATACAAGTATCACCACCCCAGCCCATCCAGGCGCGTCATAAGAAGAGACTAAGAAAAATATAGACGCTATTGCAGCGAGCGAAGGAAAACTTGAAATAAAACCCTGTACCAACCCGTCTGGACAGCGTGGAGACAATAGGTCAAAGTCTCCCAACATTGGTTGGGAGAGGCCTAATATAAAAACGATAGACTGATTGCATGAATGAAAAGGCGTTTTTTTATCGTGTGAAAAATCCCCACGAATACCACCCCACCGGAGCCGGTGGAGGTGGTTATGTCGAACTCGAACCGACTAAAACGCACGCCGCTTTTGGGTCTTTGGTTGCCGGAAGTGAGATTGCAGAAAACATATCTCTCGCACCCCGGCAGACCCAGGACCATCTCTTTCGAAATGGCCCCCTTCGGGTTGTGGGGACCGTAGGGTCCCCACGGTACGGGGAGGCGCACTTTGCACCGCCACCGCAGTCTGCGTCTGCTGGGGTGACAGGTGGCTTCACTGGTCACCCCCAGGCCAGCGCTTGATTGAAGAGGCTTGTAGATATCAGTGATGACAGTTGCTATAAAATATACACTGGGGCTGGTAAGAATAACTTAACCAAGACCTCTTACCGGTTCTTGTGGAAATTTAACTTCTGGTGTCCAGTTTACCAAATCTTTAAGATTCGAGACGCTAAAATCTTCTTTAAAAATTAGTTCTCCTTCACACACGGAGTTCTTGCCTTGCACCAATGTTTTTGAAAGGGTGCAGGATATCGTCACCGATTGAGGAGTATATATTGGAGGCGCAAAAGATGTTGTTGATACTACTGGTGGATTCTGTACATCTACTGGGTTCCCAGCTTCATCGACATAACCTGGAATGTTAGAAATTTCGACATTGATCCACCATTATCATATTTTCGTTAGTCCCGTCTGCTTGAAGATCTGGCTTTGTTCTTTCGGTTACATAGGAAGCGACTGCTGTCTGACCTTCAAATCTGAGTTGTGGTTAGTGACCAAGCACTGACAGAGTGGTTTTAGGTCACCCGTATAGGCCTCCATCTTGACAATACGAAACCTCCATGACGACATCCTTAACGTTAATACTAAAACACTCGCCGGGATATTTACCATGTTTTTTATTTTCTTATAAATTCGAACGAAATATGGCAATTATCCCGGCAAGTATTTTACTATTGATGTAAATGACCATGACAATCTCAAATCATACATCCATAACCTTGACTAGATTGTAGGAGCTAGTAACACAGGTATTAACACACACACTGGTAATGACACCAGCTGCAGACTATTCTCGGGCTTTGTTCTATATCTTCTGCCTAGATTATTATTATTTAGTTATTTTCCATTACAACTGTTACCTGTATTTTAATTTTGCATCGTAACGAATCTTCGTATTTTTTTTTGTTGTTGTTAGTCAATTTAATTTACTAGCATTCGTAATAAATAAGTAAATAAATAATAAGTGTGGGCTTGTAATTAGCAATATGTCTATACACTTTAATCAAGATATTAATGTTATTAGTCTGTAAACCTTCCTAAAAGTAATAAATAAATAAAAATAATCAAGTTTTTTGATGCACCAAAGTGAAGAGTTGTTATTTGGTTCTTAAATGCGAGCAACAGACGGCAACCGGTACCATGTGTAATATTACACAAACCATTTGGAGATCACTTTTTACCCCCTCTTATTGTATGGAATTTAGGTTCTAGATTTCATTATATTCATGGATGTAAATTTTAGAAGAAGGTAAGACACGACACTATTCCTGTCCAACTTGAGCTGAACTGGGGAAGTAACTTCTTGCTACAGAATAACGGTCCCATAATAACCTCATGTTGTGCTCCCGGCGGCAGCGGTGAGTACGGTAGTCAGTGCTCGCTGGAGAGTTTTCTGCTGTCAGTGGGAAGCTTTTCCTGCTTTGTCTCCTGCACTGATGGCACAGAAACTCTCTGTTCTTACATGAAAAAGACTCCCTTGTTGTTGCACACGTCCATAGGCCACGGTAACCTCTGTCATAACATAACATAACACAAACTCACGCCTTTATTCCCCGAAGGGGTAAGCAGAGGTGTTAGCACCCATATTTCGCCAGTTTATGTTTAGGTCCCAATGTAATAGGTGGCGAGCCTATTGCCATTAACCGGGCACTTATAAACCTGCGATAAATACACACATAACTTCGAAAAGCATCGAAAAGTCATTGGTGTGTGCCATGGTAAACCTGGGATCGTCTCCAGTCCATTACTCATACCACTAGGCTACCGCACACCTCTTTCCGTGTACAGAAAAAAAGATATGTACATAGTTATATGGAAGGGTATTTAATGATACCTGTGACAGTCCATTCTCCATTGTCTTGCCTGTAACCTAACCCATTCTTGATGACGTAAGTCCAGAAGTATATCTTGTCTCCAATCTTCAGCTCTGCGTTTCGATCCCTGAACGTCCACCTTCCGTTCTTCACTTTAGTGATGTCGCGAGCCCATTGTCCAGCTTCGAGCCCTTCCATTTCTAGGTTTAGGTTTCCATGGAAGGCAAATAGTGTGAAGCCATCATCTGGAGGTAAAAAAATTACATTATTTTTAATTGTTGAAGAGTTCGAAAAACATCGAAAAAAATGAAACGCTCAAGTGAGACTTGAACTCACGACCTTTCCCTTACAGGGGGAATGCTCTTCCAACTGAGCTATTGAGCCACACTTGATTCCTTTAAAATTTTCCTTCTCTTTATATCTATTCTCTTTATCTCGGATATAAAGAGAAGGAAAATTTGAAAGGAAAATAGTAACATCGAAAGTTTTCTGAATATGTAATCGATATTAAGGGTCCAGCTCACGTGATCAAACATCACTGCACTCAATGTTTTGATGCGCAAAAGCAGGGCTTCGACTATCATTGTACACTGCAAAAAATGCCATTTAACTTTAAACTTTTTGCTATGCTGAAAAAGTCTAAAATGAAATAGCATCTTGTAAAGTGAATAAAAAGTGATGAACTCAATTTTTATTTAAATTTAAACTTTAAGACTATACAGTTTAAAATTTATTATCATTTTTTGCAGTGTTAATGGTAAACGGATTTAATTAATGTCGTCGATTGTCGACAAGGCGTTGAATCAAAATAGACGCCCCTATCACTTGGCATAAAATGGCGTAGGTTGGATGGCTGAATTCCTTATTCACCAGAAATATATAACTAACACATTGAAAGAGACATTTTGTCCAAAATGGTTGACGGGATTTCCAAAATGAAGTTTTTATGCATAGTATATCTCGAATACCCAAAACAATTGTGTTTCTAGTATACCAAGAAATGAGGATAATGACTATATCTAAACATTTTTCTTGAATTTTAATACTGTTAATCTAGATTTTCTCACGGTCATATATTTCTTTGTGGATCCCCACCTCAAAAATGAATCATCGTTTGTTTAGAACCCAGCGTATGTACCTGCTAATCCGAGTATCCGAAGTCATTTTTATTTTCTTCATTTTGTTTTATTATTAATATCTTTTCTTATTACAAATGGGCGCTTTATCTTGGCTTGTATGCTTATTCTTATTAAATTCCTTGATTTATGCTTGAGATCTTTAAATTTAAAAAATATTAAAATGCTACTAAGCGCCCACTATCGGACTTAAACCTTCACACAAAGGGTAATAAGTTGATATTTTTATCGGAATTGGCTGAACAGTCTGGCTGTGCATAAAAACAAACAAATATACATTAAGATTTATGGATGAGGGTGTATGAACCTATTTAATTGAGGTCATACGAAAGCTATCAAATTCATAATAAATGTATTATTTGTAAAACGATCTGGTAATTATTGCAATCCGGTATTTCCAGTTCTAAAATCATAATTTACAATAACAAATGACACTGCTTTTATTTACAAATGTGTTTTCCCGCATTACATAATATTGTAAGGACACAATAATAAAGTGAAGAGCAGATAGCCTTGTTTTGAAACGACATAGTGCATTATTAATTCAAGATTTTCCCTATGGGACTTTCAAGAATCTGCGGTAGCCTAGTGGTATGGGTAATGGACTGCTGAGACGAGGTCTCGGGTTCAATCCCAGGTTTACCATGGCACACACCAATGACTATTCGATGCTTTTCGAAGTTATGTGTGTAGTATTTATCGCAGGTTTATAAGTGCCCGGATAATGGCAATAGGCTCACCACCTATTACATTGGGACCTAAACATAAACTGGCGATATGTGTGTGCTAGCACCTCTGCCTACCCCTTTGGGGAATACAGGCGTGAGTTTATGTTATGTTATGTATGTATGACTTTCAAGAATAGACCAATGAAAAGAGTCACAAAACTATTTATAAACTTTTTTATACCGCTGAGGTGGCAGACTGATGGAAAGTGGTTGTCGTGGCTTAAGGACGTGTGCAATACTAGGGGAATTACACTCGTGCTGCCGACTGTATGCAAAGAGAGTTTCTGTGCTGTCTGCGCAGAAGACAGACCAGGACAAGCCTTTGATCTTTCCACTGACGTGATGACGGCACAAAAAATATTTTATTTTCAGGATAATATTCTGCTAAGTCTGACAGTGTTATCACACCACTGACACTGCAAAAATGCCATTACATTTTAGACTTTATTGACCCACAGTCGAGATGGTAGTATAGGAGGATTTGGAAAGCTCAAGGCGTGGCTCGGTAATTCAATGGTCAGTGAAATCCTCCTGTGAGGGACTGGTCGGCTGTTCAAGTCCCGCCTGAGCAGTTCACTTTAACGTTTATTTTTTATATTTTTTTTATTTATGAAACAAAATATACAGATAGATCATAAAGTATTTACTTAATCGATTTAAATAGTTAGCATACTAGAGGGCGATACTTGTCAATGAAAATTTTAAATTCCTTTAGAAAATTTCGATCGGTATATATGCATGAATATGGGAATTTGTATTGGTCTGGGTGTTCTATGTATAATATGTATGTATTTACAAAAAAAGTATCTAAGTATGTTTATCCGCATTCTAGATTCCATAATACAAGCTAGCTAAGCTTAATATGGGTCTAAATAGCGTTGTGTAGAATATTGTGGAATTTATATGTACATATTTGCAATAAAAATGTATCTAAGTATGTTTATCAGCATTCTAGCGCATAACAAACTTCAGAAAAATATTCTAAGACATTGTACACATACAATATTTAAGATTAAGTTTCTTATAATGATCAACGTTTTAAATAAACTAAAACTTGGACATTAAAAAGTCAAATTTTAAATTATAGAAAATAATAAAAAATTCCTTATTCAAATTTTTGATTACAAAAAAGAAAAAAAATCCCTTATTTAAAGTTTTTATAACTTCGAAAAATATCGGAAAAAATGAAATGCTCAAGTGAGAATCGAACTCAAGACCTTTCCCTTACAGGGGGAATGCTCTTCCAACTGAGCTATTGAGCCACACCTAAATCATTCCAAATTTTCCTTCTCTTTATATCCGTCTTTAACTTTAAAAAATAGTTCACGTCCGATTCCTATCAAATCGACTTAAAATTTTTCATAAAAATCAGTCAACACCTTTCAGAGAAGTTTGCAAATAAACACTGACTGAGATTTTATGTATTAGTTTCAAATCATACCTGGGACAGATACTCTCAATCCTTTAGGATAGATGGCCTCCAGCTTCGCATCAGGTACCTTGTAGCCCCAACTTTGTGATGAGCATAGCGTGAAGAACGCAAAAATCCAGAGGTACAGCGCCATGATATCTGCATCTGACCACAGTCACCGGCACACTGAGCTGAAATAAGAAGTTAATTTCATATCATTTTGTACCAAATTACGCAGATTTTTTTCAACTTTCTGTTCACAGTTAGCTTTTCCTTATATCTAGTTGGTTTCTGGGTCTGGGAACATATTTTTATCGCTATGATATGGTAGGTAATGTGTATTTATTTATTGATATGTATAATATGTGTATGTATGCAGGCGTATGTATATTAATCTGTATATGTAGGTATATTTATATGAATGTATAGGTATCTATTTAGCAATACATATTATTGGTATTTACATTGTGTACTACAACATTGTACCTATACCTAGTTGTGTATAGAGTTCAAAATAATAAATGTCACTCTCAATGACTGGTAGAGAATGGCTACGGCATTAAGTCCGCCTTTGTACTTGTTCATTAAGTTGAATAAATAAATAAATAAATAAATAAAAATGAACGGGAAAAGCGCGCTGATAGCACTGTAGTAACTGATAAGATAACTGAATGGGTCTTCCCCAGTATGCTCTATGACCTGTGGCTGTTTGATATAACTATAAGTAGTGATGGGATAACGCTCTGTTTTTATACTACCTGGAATAAGAATAAACTTTATTGTATAAAATGTAAAAATTATCCGTGCGGTGACAGAGAAAGAATACAAGGTATTAAGTACAACATCTCATCTGAAAATAAAGAGTTTATTTTTGAACCTGACCGGTTTTACCCCACGGAATGGAGAATGCCGTGAACTTAAACCGCTCAGGTTCTAAAATAAACTCTTTGGAAAATTATCAGAAAATTATCACAAAAGTACTCAAAATGATCTGAATATCAAAATTACCAATTATTGTAACTAACTCGTAGCTGTTGTAGCTACGCCCGCGTGGAATTCTGTTCCCTTTCCCGAGGCCAATTGGTGGTGTTCCTTTTTGTTACGTAGTAACATTCCGTGGAGCAAGGAACATGGGAAAAAATGGAATTGGTGCAGCCGTTCTTGAGAGTTGTACTAAACATCATTAACTCATATAGTAATTGATGTAAATTTACAAAAATGAATATTGGCAGTATGTAGACATTAAATTACAATAAAAAATAAATAATGGATCTAATTCCAAAAAACCCAAAATCACTATTAAACCGGAAACTTTTGAAAAAAAAACACACTTCGCCTTAAAGTAAAGCTGAAATCAGACGGTTCACTCCACTCGGGTGATTGTTTAATTTTTCTTACATTCTATGTTCATTTTTCTTTCCTTTCAATATCTAATCGAGTGTGCGTCTTGAAATTAGTTTTAACGCGATACAGAGAAAAATCAAAGTGATACATGACATTCGTTGGCTTCAGGACTCGAGACAAAATGACCGAATCTTTTTTTTTACATGCGGAAATCCCCTACGATACCTCCCCCACCAGAACCGGAGTGGGAGGTTATGTCGGACTCGAACCGACCAAACCGCACGCCATCTATGGGTCGTCGAGCTAGGCCGTAGATGAAGTTGTCTTCGACATATCCTGCGCACCTCAGCTAACCCAGGGCCATCTCTATCGGTCTGGCCCTCCTCGGGACGGGGGACAAAGGTGTTCCCAACTCGCCCCCGGTATGGGAAGCGCGCGTCCACGCACCGCTTCTGTGGCCTGCTTCTGCTGGGGTGACAGTTGACTCCACCCATCACCCCCAGGCTCGCAATAATCGAACCCAATCACTCAGTATTCAGACCTTTCATTTCTCGTTCAATAGGAGCCAATGTGAAAGACAACATAATATCACTGTATAGTTTAAGCGAGTAGTTGATAATGTACATTGTAATATGTAGTAATACACGATTGAGAACTTTTTTAAATAAATAAATAAACCAAAAGTGAATTTAACTCTGTTGGATTGGATCGTTTCAATAACGAATTCAATCGATATTAATAAGTCACTTTATATTCATATGTGTTACTTTGAGTGAAAGATAAAAAAATTATAGACGAACAAAAAATAAATTGTCTGATATCGGCTATAGAGCAACTCTTGACATTTAATTTTCCTGTTTGATAATATAATCTATATTTATACACAAGGTTTATAATCTATTTATACGTATATATAAAAGTCTATTAATCCCAGTTTGCCAGTGACTTCCAAAGAGATAAGAGTAAAGATTGTAGCAAGACATAAATATCATGTCGCCATATTTCTGTATCCTCGCGTTCATTGCGATTTGTGCAGCTGACTATCAGGTACCTGATGCTAAGCTTGAAGCCATCTACCCAAAAGGCTTGAGAGTATCTATACCAGGTAAGTAACTTAACCAATTTATATTATAATTTAAATTATCATACCTACATTTTTTTTTTTTTTTTTTACCGTGGGGAAAAATCCTTCATGGATGTTATGCCGGACTCCTACCGACTAAAAACCCCCACGGTAACGCCCAGAAGCCTATGGATGGGAGCCCCGGGTAAGCCCTCGGAAGGATGTCCCAGGACTCCCATCAGACCTACGGCTACAATTGCGGCCTCGTCTCGGGGGTGGTTCGGGTGCTATCCCGCGTCTATGGGGGGGTTTTCGGGTGCTATCCCGCTTCTTAGGGGGGGGGGGGGGGGCGTGCGTGAATCCCTGACGTCACGCTGCCGTCATGGGCCTGCTTCTGTAAAGACGGTGAGCAGCCAACTCAAGGTCAAGTCTTGGTTGGTTGCTCAAGTCGCATCTTCCATGTCTCCACGGTTTCCTGGTAGAGCTGGGACCGCTGGGCCTCGATTTCTCGAGACGCAGGCCATTGGCCCCGCTCCAGCGCCTCCAATAGAGACGCAAGGGCTCTCGCTTCCAGGTCCCATGGAGGGGTCCCGGCTAGGAGGCATGCCGCCTCACCAGAGATCGTGCGGTATCCCCTTATCACCCTGACGGCCATCGCCCTCTGTGGGCTCAGTAATCTAGCCACATTACTGGCCGTCAGGTTCTCCGCCCATACGGGGGCCCCGTATAGGGCCATACTTCGCACGATCCCCAGGTACAGTCTCCTGCAGGGGGCGTTGGGTCCCCTGATATTGGGCATCAGCCGCGCGAGTGCGGCTGACGCCCCCTCAGTTTTGGGACCAAACTTCGGAAGTGATGTCCGAAGTTCCACCGGCCATCGAGCACGAGTCCCAGATACTTCATCGAGGGCTCGATGCCGATGCTGACGCCCCCTACCTGTAGGCTGGATCCCGCAGGTGGCCCCATCCGAGGTCCGTGGAAGCACAGAGCCTCGGACTTGTGAAGGGTGACCTCGAGACCCAGCCGCCGTATCCGACCCACGACTTGAGCAACCCCTGCCGTGGCCTTTAGTGCTGCATCTCGGTGCGTTGCTCCCCGCGCCGTAACGAGGGTGTCATCGGCGTAACACGTTACGGTGACCCCTCTGAGCAACGGACCACGCAGCACCCAATCGTAGCCGATGTTCCACAGGAGTGGCCCTAATACCGATCCCTGTGGAACACCGCACGACACATCCCGCCGACCCGGCCCTAGCCAGCTCGGGTAAGTAATGGCCCTCTCAGAGAGATAGGCCCCGACAATTCGACGGAGGTAGGGAGGCACTCCATGGTAGATAAGCGCCTCCCTAATGCAACTCCAGGGCAGGGTGTTGAAGGCGTTGGCGATGTCAAGAGACACCGCCACCACCACCTCACCCT